>PVJO010019331.1:0-34536 GCA_004026905.1 Hystrix cristata | reverse complement strand
GCCCTCTCTGATCCTCTCTGAGGATGCTCCTCTCCTGCTGTGAAGCCTCTAGGTATTTGAAGTATTCATTATTTCTTGACATATTTAGGGCTTTGTGGCAAAAACAACTCTCAAATGATGCATGTGAATAAAAAGGGTAGAAAAGAAAGGTCTTCCGTTACATAATGAAAAATGAAGGTAATGTTCTCTTTCTGGTAAAGGTGTATTCCTTTTTTCTTTTTAAGTATAATAAAAATTTTAGAAAATGAAATGTTATTTCAGGGTCGTTTTGGAAAAGTTTCGGGTTGTAATGTCTGCTGAACAGAAAGGCTTTTGAAGGAGGCTGAAGATCTGAACGGCAGAGGCCTGAGGAAGGAACAGAGAACCTGGTTCCCTTGCTTCCAGGCACTGGTTACAAGGAGGCAAGACTGTGCCCGCCAATGTCAGGCAGAACTGAAAGATCAATGCCTCCGATTTAAGGCATTCTTCATTTCTAGAATTTTCTAAACAGTCAATAATATATCACTCAACAGTATCCAGGAATTAAGAGGATCATATTTTTTATTGGAAGCATATCCTTTTAATTACGTAATTCATTAAACACAAAAAAAAGTGAGCAAGAAACTGCTAAGTACCAGACTGAACAGGCACACCCGTTGGGTGGAGCCTCTGAAAAACATATAAACTATTGAGGTAACCAGGTAAGTTTGTGTCAGAAACTCCTAGAACCATTTCTGAATGACCATTTGTGCCACAGTCATTTTGCAATGTAAAAATGGACCCAAAAATATTTTAATAATTTACATTTTAAGGAAAGATGGTATTACCTGACTGAAGTTATTGGTCCTTTAAACTTTTTCATTTTTTTAATTGTTCATTTTTGCAAGAAGAAATGACTCCCTGCCAAACTTACCTTCTATGTAGTGACTCAGTATGCGCATTAAAAAAATACATACTGCATACTGTAAAATAAGTTACATAAATGAGTAAGTTAAACACAATCTTGAAACATACCGCACGAAATATACTCCGGCATTTAATGAAGCTTATTTCATTAACAGTCAGTGGTCACTGGTTGTGACAAACAGTCTGAAAACACTGGACAGTAGTATTTGTTTTACCTCGTCCAGTTCAGGGCCTCAGTCTTAGCAGAGAATTGACTTAATAGTGAAAAGGAATTTCATTTCTATTAAATTCTTTAGACATATATGTCAAATAAGTTGCTTTTCTGAAATTATGTTCTTAGTAAAAATCAGAAATAAGAGGGAGAAAAACATATTCTCTATTATGCCATTTTACTTTGACAGCTTTCAAATCCAACTTCCCTGGGGAAGACTTACAGGCAGGAAATGATACAGAATTCACAATATTTAAAAAGATTTGCACGGACATTTAAGATATTGACTAAGAAAAGCAATGTAATTCAGTAGCATGAGGAATTAGGCCCATGTTATCACAGACGGGGAATTTACACGTAAATATAACAATTTACCTGGTTCAACTTTATCTTCCTTTCTAGTCACATCTAATTCAAACCACCATACTAAATATCCATTTGATGGGTAGCAAAAAAAAAAAAAAAAAAGAATGTGTAGGTATTTAAAATAAAAAGAAATGTCCTTACAGTGTTGTGTTTTATGGGAACAGAGAACAAAAAGTAAACAGAACCATTTTCAATTGCCTTGAGAAACAGTATCAACGGCTATTTCAAAGTATTACCAATGAGACTTCAAATTCATTGTACATTATGGCTTACTTTTCTGGTTTATTCATTCTCACTAAAATTAATGAACTGTTAGTTATTAGATATGTAGTCTCAGAGAAATGACTTATACATTTGTGTGGGCAGGGTTGTATGATTAGTTTATGACTGTCAACTTTTGAACCTGCCTTAACTATTCTAAGAAATTTATTAAACCAATATCAAGTAGCTTCTAGAATTGTTGGGAGGGACTAAGTTTCCAAGGGAGAAAATCCCAAAACAGAGTCCCAGAACTAGCCCCCAAAAGACCAGCTGCCATTTCATCTGCTACTATTAAAACCAATCATGTACCACTACTACCAGGATCACCAGAAACAATGTCACTTATCGATCAAGAATTATGCTTTATTTTATACTTACGACTTCTCAAACCAGAGCCCTGTATCATCAAGCTCACTGAAAAAAAAATGTAAGATCTATACAAAACTTTTTTTTTTTTAATTGAACAGTCCTCAAATGAAGAATAGCCAGCCAATGTTGGTCAGATTGGACAAGAGAGTTTCAAGACACGCCTGTATCCCAGCTTCAAGAGAAGCTAGGAATTTGATTTCTGACTTCTGGGTTGGTAAGACAGGACTCACAGAATTATAATTTTAAAAATTTACAAAGTTCACTCAAAAAATCATGGAATATGGCAACTGTCTACTATACCTGTGTTTGGTGTAAACAAATCATGAACCATTAAAAAAAGAAAAACAAGGCCCAGAGTTTCAGATCTTACAGGGACCTTAGGAAAGACAGGTAACCTATCTATTTGTTGTACAAATGGAATCCAGGAGGTATCTATTCATTTAAATCAAAGCCAAAAGCTGATATTGTAAAGTGGGTAGTTTAAATGGACCATTCAAAGATCACCTCTTCTCATCTCCTACCACCAGTGTTATTTACGAGCACAGAACAACTGAGTTGAAAATGTAGGGCTGAAGGTGTACATTTGATGATTGTAAAAAGTATCTAGACTGGCTGCACGTGACACCCCCAACATCAGCGTTTCCTTCACCTGTGAGAATCAGCTGGCTAATGTTTTGTGAGCTGCTGTCCACGAGGTATGAAGCTTCTGAGATATTTCTTCTCTCCTCTACCCATCAACACACACAAGAATCAAGTCAAATGTCTTAGAAGGAAGCTGAAACTAAAACCAAAACGTTTGTTAGGAAATGCCATCTCAGGCATCTATCTGTCTTTCCTGAAGTTGAACTGGACTACAGCTTCCTGAGACAAGTTGAGCGCAGAGTGTAGTGGTGAAAATATGGTGCTATGATCATGTTTGCAATGAACAGAATCTGAAAAATAAGTCAGAAGGGCGTGAACAGTAAATGAAGAGATAAGCACTCGGATGATGGTGCTATTTCCTACAACAATGGTGACATTAAGGTGTTTTGTAGAGTTTTATTTATTTTGGATATTTTGAAGGAAAATAAAAAAGTACAGAAGACTCCAGTGATGGGACTGTAGATATAAGCCTACTTTCAATAACTAAAACAGTATTTTTTAGACTTAGGAAGATAATAAGTATATGTGTCTATGACCCTCTCTCAGAAGCTTTGGTATGTACATTTATAAAATAATAACAGTTATCAATTGTTATCCAAAGCATTTATAGAGTGAAAAGAAAGGTTTCTGATCTAATAAAAAGAAAAAATCCTCAAAATCCAAACCTGTCATATTTTAAAACCTCATGTATCTTCCCTTTCATCTTTGACATTAAGGGTCTTCACACTTCTCTCTAGGTTTCAAATCTTGTCCTCTGGGAATCAACCTCAGCCTTAAGTGCAAAGGAACATAAGGCTTAAGTCATTTTCAAACAGAGACAGGACACAAATCAAGCCAAAGCATAAACACCCAATCATTAACTTCCCTTTCTGTATTAAGCTTTTATGCTCTGACTTAGAATTAAAACCTTTCATCAGAAGTAATCACTGATTCACAGACAGTCACGGATTTTAATCACGTCAGTACAACCCAAAACATTATGAAGCACTTTTAATACACAAATGCATTCTCCCTTTGGAGAGGGAGAGGAGGGGAGGGGAGGGGAGGGGAGGGGATAGGAGAGAGAAAGAAAAGGGGGAAAGGAGGTAAAGAAAGCTATTAAAAGTACATATATACCTTTCAAGTCATCGTCATTTCAAAGCATAATGCATAACACTGCAACCATTTGATACTGACTCTCTTGAATCTTGTTTTCAAGTCTATAGCCGCTTCAAAGTTACTCATGAGGAAACAGAACAAAATCTGAGCAACTTCCAGTCCGAATACCTAGGTGCTTCTCAGTCTGAATTAGAAACTCGACAGAGTGGCCCAGAATCGCTGGTACTGAAAAGCATCATAATATATATTCCATGCAAGACTGGGAAAGAATCTATTTCTAGGCACAGGGTCAATCTTATAGTTTTTAAAAGGTAACGTGTTTTCTACAACTATCTGCTCTAAATAGAATAGCTGCTTTTTCATATAAAGACTCAAGTCAAACCTGCCTATAAAACTATAAAGTAAAAAAAAGTACACGTACACACACACACACACACACACACACACACACAGAGAACTTCATTGAAGAATACATCAGGAGATTTGCAAGCACATCAATATGAGGAAACTAAATGGCTATATTAAAAGGAATCCCATGATAAGAGTCTTCAGGGTTGTAAGATATTGATGTACAAAAATATTGATCTATCTCTGCTAGTTTTATAGGCAATAATCAAAAGGTAATTCCCATTGCATATGGTTTTTCCTTGTTGTTTCTATTCCAAGATTACATCACCATAGTTACCATAATTACTTACTTCTCTTCAGCAGGCTACCTCCAAAGGAAATGATTGAAACAGCCTAACATAGAAAACACTATCAACACAAGGAGAGTAAAAACAGCAGTATAAGAAACACAACTGGACACCAAGTCCAATACTAGCAGGCACAGCCCTGAATAACGTCATTTGTAAATCAATTAAAAGCAGCATTCATACATATCGGACACTCATTCCACTTTCAAACATAATCAGATTACATGTCCAGAGGGAATTACTGTTACGGTATATTTGGCCATTGCTATAACTGTCATTTCCAAAAGGATAAACAAAACAATGTCAGGCCTCCAGCATGGCTAGCTGTCACCGAGAGCCACAGTGCAGAGCTGAGCGTTGCCTCTGCAAACAAATGCCTGGCGCGGGGTCCCAGCCTGGCCACTTTTTAGGTACTTGTGGGTAAGGTGCTTGGTAACTCTGCCCACTTTCAACGCAAAGACGAACATAATAGAACACACCTTGTTCAGACGGGTATGACCACTGCACAAGACTATGTATTTAGCACATTCAAAATCATACCTTGCACACTGTACACATTCAATAAATTATTAGTAGTTATAATTTTGAAGAATTAGCTTCGAAAAATTTACTATCACACAGCAGTTGGAAAGGGAACAATCAATGTGCATGCTTCATTAAAAATATTTCTGGAGAAAGTCTTCATTTACTTTTAAAAGCAAGACAAGAAGAACACATAGGAAACAGCTCTATCTGCAGCAGACTCCCACAAAACATTGAAAATTGTTTACCAATCTTGCAAAGTGTCATTCACAAAAGAGCAAGGTTTCTCTCTTCCTTGCTTCCTCCTCTGATCCTCGTAGCTGTCCATATTTTACTTAACAGAGTATGGGGAATGGAGAGTTTAAATTGAGTCCTGTCCACTGCTAGTCCTAATATTTTTATTCAGGCTTGTGTGGAAAATGGGAAAAGGTATCAACTTTAAGGAGTGTCTAAGAGACTGCCTAGAAAGGTACTCTCGCCAAGAGAAGAGAGAACCGGGCAATTAATATTGACCCACTAATAAGATGGAGAATGCAGTATTTTCTATATTCCTTTGGTAGTGAAAAAAAAGGGAGTAAAATCAATAATTTTAATGAAGAGAGGAAAAAAGAGCAATATTAAGAGTAACAGGAGACCAAGTTCAATGCCAAGAGTCCAAGTGCCAAGGAATATCATTTGTAAGCTAAGTAAAATCTGAGTCCACAGAAATGCGATACTCATTCAGCGTCTGCTTCTTTTGCTACCCTATAGGACCCTGAATTACAACTAGTACCACAATACTTTGTTTCCAGGTATTAATTCAACAAGTATTTCTTGGGCACCTGTTCTCTGCTAGGAAACTTTCCAGGTAATGAGAATGAATGGTACACAAAACAGTCTTTGAAAAAAAAAAAAAAATCTCATGGGGTTTATGTTCCCTTCTATCAGGAAGGCTAGGAAAGGGATTCTCCCTCAGAAAGGCCTAGGAAAGGGATTCTCCCTCAGAAAGGCCTAGGAAAGGGATTCTGCCCAGAACGAGTCATCAAGTTCCTGAGGTTACAAGACCTTCGGAAGCCTAGAAGGCCAAGACTCTCCCTTACCTAGCACACCCATCTACCTGATCTCGCACTTATCCTCACATACTGGCACATACAATGTCTGGGCACTGGGGGGAAGAAGAAAAAAATAGCAAGCAAGAAACAAAACCCCTGTCCCGTGAGGGGCACTTATCAACAAAGGTGAGGGGGTGGCAGTCACTTGGAGGCAGCGTGGTATTTGCAAAAAAAATCCAATTGATAGCTAATACAGTAGGAGATAGTTATTTTTTTTTTTTTGGCTACATTGTTCATATCTGACTTTCAAGAAAGATTAATTGAAATCATTATTTCCTTTGATAACCACCAATACTGCCTTGGTAAATAAGGACACTTGAGTATTAGCAGAGCTTTAGGGTAAAAGCCCGTCTCCAGGGGTCAGCCACCCATCCAAGCACGTCTAATGGAGGAGATGAACAGTAATGAGAGGCAGGAATGGAGCTTGCATCATCAGCATGGCCATCCTGGGGAGAACGGATAGAGAGGCCCAAGATTTGTCTTTAAGGGGCTGAGAGGAATTTTGAGGTTTTATAGAAAAAAGGAGCAAAGGTGGGGGTTGGGGGTTTGTCTGGCTCCAGGATTTGCAGAGCTGGGCAGGCTGGGTAATCGTGCCGGGTAACGGTGCTTCAGGAAGGGTCTGGCTGATCCTCATCTGAGGACTGGTTTTGCAAGGCAGCTCCAGAAGTCCTCATGGCTTGAGGGGGGATCTGGTTCCTGGGAAATGACTGCTCCTGCTTAGGTGGCAGCCTCAGTGGCCGTCATGGGGTAAGTGCTCCCACTCAAGAGCGATCTGATCCTCAGGTGATCTATCTGCAATCTCAGGTGACTGTAGATGTAAGACATGGCTTTTAGGTGCTGCTCCAAGGCCTGGAACAGGATGTCACAAGAAGTGGCAACTGAAAATCCCTGCAAATCTTGAACATACCTCGGTTACTCTCATCCGGGTGGCCTCAGTCCTGAAGGGGGATGAGAAATGTTAGATGAATTTTGGGGCTAATAAACCTTGGATACTCCTCAAGTGACTAGCATGCCTATGAGCAGAGCCGAGAGGAATCCGACCCGAAGTTTTAAGGCAATAAAGGAAGACAGATATAAAATAAAGGTAGTGACACCAAGTTTTATTCTGCTTTTAGTACCTCCTGGGCATCTGCTTCTATGCCCTCTTATACAAGTGTGCATAAATTTAAGCACAAACATTTCTGAATGCAGATTATAGTCTAAATCCAACGTAAATGGTATGAATGTTGTTCAAAAGATTTGAACAGTTACTGAGAGTGCAAGACAAATTAAAGTTCCTGAACTCTAAAACTACATGATCCGCGTAGGAAACTGTACAATAGTTCACAGGTACTGTGATAGATCCTTTGCATACAGAATTCCTAATCTTCATAACAATGTAAAATAAACTTATTTCCAGCTTTGAAGATTTTTGTTTCCCACTTTGAAGAAAAGGGAGGAAAAGGAACTTATTGCTGCACAAACAGGTAGTACAATGGAGAACTCAAATATAGGTCTGTTGCATCTGAAAGTCAGCACGCTTAAACTAAACCTTGGTCTTCAAAAAATCTGTAAATTAAAGATTTGTATTTAACCTCCACATGAAAACAGAGTAAGCAAGACATGAATCAGGAGGTGGAGCAACATACTGATGAAAGAAATAAATGTCCCCTGTTCGTTCTTTCTAATCAGTCCTTTTTTGTTTTTGTTTTAGTGGAGTCTGCATTTATCCCCAAAGCTTATCCTTTATCCGTAAAGGCTGAGTGTGGCCAAAGCAACACACGATCTTTAGCAAGTGCAAGTGTATGTCGGCCGGATATTCTGCTGACAGGGAGGTGTACGGCTCCGCCCATTGCGAAGTCTGGCATCTGTTCTGATTGGTTGACTCTCGGGTCACGCTTTTTAAATACTTTAAATGTCATTCTTGGTCACATGCTGTCAATTTCTGATTTGATATTTCACACCTGACCACCACCAAACTTCGGACTTGTATCCAATGACTTCTCTGGCACCTCCGCTTGCAGGTCTAACAGACACTGAAATTCAGCAAGTACTCCTGTTCTCTTCATTTTACGTGATACTCACTCTGAGCAGCTGAGCCCACCACGTTTAGGGCCACTCTACTGCTGCTGTCTCCGATTTATCCTTGATCCCTCTGCCTAGGACAGCTCACGGCTGCCCCCACCAGAATAGTCAGCTCTACCTTCCAAAGCACAGACGCCTGACCCCCACCCCACCGTCTGTGCCTGACCACAGATCCCCCACCACCACCACCACTGCCGTGCTCCGATCCAGTCAGGATTACAGCTGCCTCCTCATGGGACTGCTGAGCTAAGGGCATCACTCTAACTGGCATGTGGCAGAAGGCAGATCAGCTCACTTCTCTTCTCAGAACTTTCTACAGCCTCCCACCCTTGTCCGGTTTGGTCTGCCACAGCAGAACACCAAAGACCGGGGGTCTTAAACAACAGACATTAGTTTCTTAGCACTCTAGAGCCTGCGATGTCCACGGTCAAGGTACAGGCAGACTGGGTTCCTAGCGAAGTGTGCCTCCTAACTTACAGCTGGCCACCTTCTTACTTTACCCTCAGATAGCAGGGACAGAGAGAACTTCTTTTTGCAAGGACTCTAATCCTCTCCTAGGAGTCCCACCTTCCTGATGCCATCTAGACCCAATCAACTCCCAAAGTCCCAGCTGCAAAAACCATTGCATTGCGGGTTAGGCCCCAGACACATGAATAGGCGCAGTCTGTAATACTGTCTCATGTGGATAGAGAGAAAGGACGTCCCCAAAGCCTATGGACCTGGTCCCATCACCCACGTTTTCCAGCTCCTTTCTGGTCCCCCAACATTGTGCGCCACTCTGGGCCTCTCACTGCAAAGCCAGCTCCCGCTCTTCTTCCAGAAGGGGAACCTCAGGCAGGCCTGATTTATTGGTTACTCTGTCACTCAGTTCACTGCTCTATCAGAGGTATCTAGAAGACCAACTGATACAATATTCAAAAAAACAGCTAAGAAAGGGTGAACCAATGAATAAGTCCAATCTTATAAGCCAAGTGTCAATGATTTCCCTACAATTCTCTAAAACCCTCTACATCAAAATACAGCGTATCTCCAGTATTTTATGTTTTTTCCAAATTAATGAAAAATGAAATAAATCAGGTGGAACAAGAAAGCTGAGAGCAAGGTTAAAAGGGAATTGTTTCAAGTACCATTAGCAAGTTTCATAAACTTGTGAGACCTTATCTTTCTCCCCTGAGTTTCATTTGTGTTCGGTTTCACAAATCCTCACTGAAGAAGCTAAATGCATTCTTTTGTTTTGGTTTGGGCACATAATCAACAATTTTAGCAGCGGGCACATAATCAACAATTTTAGCAGCAGGCACACAATAATCCAATTATTCAAGAAAGTCCCTTGAAGTCTGTCATCTGTAGATGTATTGTGATATAAAACCTGGATGCAGTTTGCTGTAAAATATCTGTCAAGTAAGATATGATCTGCAATTTTTTCCCAAGAAGCCATAAAAGCCTAAGTCATTCCTTTTTTCTCTTTTTGGTCTGCAAGTCGGTTCTCAGGCCTGCACTGTGCAGAGTCTGGGAGGCTTCCTTAGCAAACCAGAGTTGAATGCTTTTGAAATAATGACAAGCACTCAATCTTTATCCAAGCGCTGGAGGTCTCTGAGCTGGTTTCCTAGGTCTACCTCAGTTCCTGCACCAAAAGCAAGAGAGAACAGCAGCCCTGTCCTTCCTTGTCCTTCCTCCCTTCCTGGACCAAGAAGTCGCCAGGGTCCCACTCCCAATCTAGTACTGTGAATCCTCTGATCTCCTACTGCGCTTCAGAGCCTGACTCGCTGGTCACTCTTCTCACTTCTGAGTCCTCTGAGCAGAAGCTACAGCTCAGAGCCAAGCAGGGCTGGCAGCATTCATCAAGAATTCTGTGTATCTGTCCAGCCTTCCAATGTAGGGGGACAGAGGGAAGCTGGGCTGTGCAGGTGGGCCAGAAAAGCCAGCGAGCTTGAATAGAAATGCTGAGACTGATAAAAGCCTGGCGTGCGTGCGTGCGTGTATGACAGAGACAGACAGACAGAGACACAGACAGAGACACAGAGAGATGGGGCAGAGGCAGAGAGAGAAAGCACGAGAGAACCATGGTGGACAAGAGAATGGAGCTCCATATTTGGAGAATGTAAGCAAGTCAATCATGTGAATCATGAGACAGCCAGGCCGGAAGTTCATTATTTCCTTCTCTGAGGTGTGACGCCCACACAGCTACCTCCCCCCAGGGGGAAAATAAGGCACTCAGAAGATGCAGAATACAACGTCCTCATAGTAGGCCTGGTGGACTTCTAGCAGAGGCAGAAGAAAAGTGGAAAGTTCATGCCTTAGCAAAGTGAGGTGTAAGAAAAGACCAGGGGAACTTCACCCTCTTTAGCAGCTACCTGCTTCTAAAAGCACTCATGAGTGCTTTGCTTGCTCAACGCTAGAGAAGAAACTATGCAAGAGCCTCCAAATCTGAATTCACCACTAGGGAAACAATGACTTAGAGAAACACAGGCATGGCAGGAAGATGTACAGGAGACAATGATGGCGAGGGCGGGGCTCCCACGTGATTGAAAAGATACTACTCTGATGGCAGCTTACCTTTCTAGTGACAGATGACCTAGCTCATTGGGAGCCGGAAAAGATAATAAATATTAAAAGCATACAGTTCATTGTGAAATAAATGAATAGGAACAGGCACGATCATTGTGCTGTAGTTTGTGCTGGCCCTGGAGGTAAAATGTGGATGAGGTTCCTCAGGCCAAGGAGCTAAGTTCTGGGGGAAATAAGGACCTACAAACAACAGGGTAGTGGAGCTCCCACCCTTCCCAGCACCTGCAGGCAGACTGGAACAGGAAGCTGCACCAGCCCGCATCACCCTGCGCAGGTGCCCGTGTGCACTGCACCGCCCAGGCAGAAGGATGAAGAACCAAGGTCAGCGATGAGGCCCAGGAGAAAGGCAGGAATCAGCGGCCAGAGGGAGAAACGGGGAAGGAGAAACATTTCCCACCTGGAACATGCAAGTGGAAAGGCACTGAGAAAAGAGGAAGAAAACAGAAATTGCAGTTTGGTGAGCGGGTGTCTGTATCGTTGAAAACTAGAGAACAATTAGGCAAATACATGAAAGATTTTTGCAATGTTCGAATTTCAGAACTTTGCCTGAAGACCTAGGATGCCTGGAAGGACTTTAAGGGAGGAAGGGTAGATCTAATCTACTTTTATCTTCTTTGTTTTGTGACAAGGTCTCACTGTGTAGTTCACATTGGCCTTGAATTCACTATGTAGCTCACGCTAGCCTCAAACATGAGTATCTTCCTGCCTCAGCCTCCTGAGTGCTGAGAAGACAGGCTACCACTACACCTGGCTCTCATCTACATTTAAAAAGATCCTTTTTCTCAGTGGGAAAGTGAAGCCTTCAGAAGAAGAGAGGCCCTGGAGAGCCTGGATTATGGCATTTGCTGCAACGACAGGAGCAGACTTAAAAACTACTAAGGAAGTTGAAATGAAAGGGATTACCACACAATTAAAAACTGGCCAGAAAAGAGCAGAGGGCAGGACACAGCGGCCCGCCGCTCAGGCAGGGCAGCAGGGTGAGGCAGGAAGGTGAGCGGAGGAGCAGGTCTGGGCGGGGCTGGCTGGGGCACCGGTGGAAGACAAGGACCATTTTACACCCAGCGTTATTAATTAGGCAACAGGTTGCACTCACCTGGACACGTGAGTGTTCCAGCAGCTTGGGAGGAACTTGTCCAGAGAGAAATGGCACACTCAAACACAGATTAAGGAATTACCACCGTATTAATGAGAAGCCCTGGGTGGATTTCAGAGGGAGGCAGAGGAGGGGGCGCTCCGGAAGTGGACTGGGAATATTGGAGATGGAAAGGCCAGCGAGAAAACACCGGTGTTACCGAAGCCAACAAGGGAGACGGCCGTGGTCAGCTAGGGAGTGACATCGAGCCTGGAGCTTCTGCGGGACTTCACGCAAGGAGGCGTCAGTGGTCACCTGGGAGCCGTGTCACGAACACAGAGGCTGGGAAACCGAAGGAGCCTTGAAATGAAAACGGGTGCGTCTCTTGAAAACCTCCAGTGAGAAGAGACCAAGGGGAAATCCCTTACACTGTTCCTGATAGCAACTAAGTGCCAACAACTCCTCCCACACAGAAAGGTGACCACCGGCGTGATCCTCCGAGAGACTCATTTCGGGGTTCACAATTTGGGGGCAACCCTGTTGCCTCCTCCCTAAATCTCATCCTCAGAGATATCCAGATCCTTCCGCACCCTGCAGAAAACATTCTACCAGCAACTCTCTCCTCTCTCTGTATCCACCTGGGCACTTACTGACACGTTCCTGGAAACTGCTGAGTGTTTTCACGTGTAAATAAATGCCCAACCTTCCCTCATCAGCGGCAAGCCCCTTACAGGTCTGGGACCCTACTGGTCACTTTCAAGCACTTTATTTAAATAAAAAGTAAAACAGCTGCACAGAGAAGTCTCACAGCTTTGAGCAGATAAGGAAGTGAAGGACAGAGCAGAAACGCGAACTTTGGAGTCAAACAAACGTATCTGGATCCTGGTCCCACCCTTCATAAACTCAGCAACCACAGTCAAATTAATCTCTGTGGGTCTCCAGTTCCTCACCTGTAGAGAGCACAATGTAAAGGCTCAATGTTTAATAAACAGAGACCTAAAAAGAGAAAAAAGACTTACTATCAAGCCTGCAGAGTACCTGGGAATATTACGTGAGATAGTTATGTTTCGTCTTTAGACATAATGAGTCCGGGTTCTCCTGATCTAAGGAGCTATTGGTCTTTCTGACAGACTTCTGCCCAGACCGGGTGTGGAAATGAAAAAAAGAGGATAGGAAGTCTGGCATTCATGGAGTTGAGTAGAAGGTTTTTGGCCCAAAGCTATCCTGGAGATTTAGTTAAAGATTTGTCTCTAGAACAATCCTTTCGGGGTCTTTGAAAATCTGTACCCAAATCACCTGGGGTGCTTGACTTAGAAATAAATTTATAAAAAGCAAACAGACAAAAAATAAATAAATGGTGGATTCCTAGAGCTCACCCTGGTCACCCAGTGCCACTGAAGCCAAAGGATATGCAATGGGATCAAGGGAAATTGATACCTAGGAAGGAAGGCCAAATCCAACTCAGCCTGGCTGTATGTGGCCCATGGTTACTGTCTTACAAAAGCATCGGGAAACAAGTCCAGCTCTGAAGCTTCACTGAAGAATGAATTATTTATTAGGATTCCTATTCAGGTTGGAATCCAAAGAGGCATTTTTTCTCAAAGTGGCTATCATCTTAAATTGGGGCAGAAGAGTCCAGAACCACTCCTTACCAGGGCTGGAGAAAATGAACGTGTCTCCAGACACTACCAGAAACTCCACTCGCCTCTATCCACTGGCCGACACGCAAGTGGTATCAGAAGTACACAGCAGGACACCCTAAGTCTGAAGCAAGCCCGGTCCAACATGGAAATCTACTGGAAGGAAGCATGCCTCACAGCACACCAGAGATTTCATTATTGCAGATACAACTCTTGGCTACATCGTCCTTCCCAAGCTCTGATGAGAAGGAGCACACATTTGGTGGGACTCCACCCACGGCAGCATCAAGGACCCAGAATCCTTTCAGGCCTTTTTCACTGATTGACTGACAAATACTGGAAGACTAGTTTAACAAAATTTCATTGATTGGAATCTACATTTTTTCATATTCCAATTCCTCATTTCTTTACTTAGCAACTAACCCAGTCCTGTAGTTACCAGGTCACTCACTAACATAAAAAGTTGAATGTCCTGTGATACTAAAGCATTCCATGAACCGTTTCCATACATTCTCAAGGTATTTTTCAAAAAAGAATACTGGCCATACAAATGACATGCTGTCAAGCATCTATAATGACAGTACAAGGCAGTGAGTTTGCTCTTGGCAACTTATTAACATCGCGCTACAGTTCGTGCTAGGCTACGTCACCACTCACAGGGATATTAAACTCCTTCGTTTGCAAAATGAATATTGGGATCAGGTTAAAATACATCTGTGCCACGAAAGACACATACTGCAATTTAAAATTAAAAACAAGAAAAACAACACCTGAGTAATAGACCAAAAATATTCAAAAATAGACCTGTAACAAGGGAATAGCGGAGATGGTCTCTGCAGTGTAATGCAAGGATTAGAAATGAATCAAAATACCAGATAAGTACTTCCATAAAAGTAGTGTGAAACTTTTCCCAGAAGATCAGTTACACTGCATTCCTTCAGTCTCTATCTATTCAAATAAATGCTAAGAAAGGGAAAGAGATGATTTCAACAGAAAGAGATGATTTTGTCCTCTAGGAATCCAAGGCAAACAAGGTAGAAAAGTCCAGCAAGGATGGTCAGGAAAGTAAAAGGGTGAGGCCAGAAGCGATGGCCACAGGTTCAGGTGACAGAAAGGGCCCTTTGTGAGGTCACGCGTGGGTGCGCACAAACCCAAACCTCCAGTGTGGAGAACAAATGCCCCAGAGCCCCGAAGGGCAGATCCAACAAGAGCCAAGACTATAGTGTCAAGGCCCAGCAGTGAGAACAGGTCTGCAGACGTGCTGATGGTCTTTGGAGGCGAAGGACTTCCTACACAAGGCTGACATGAAGTAAGAATTGGCCTCCACTGTTGGCACCCTGTGAGATCTCTACGTACAAGTAAGCGTGGGCCGGTGTCTACCGCACTTAGCAGCGGAAGCCATCAGCCTTCCCTTCCGCTGATGGTCTGGAGGACCCGCTGGATTTAGCTGCACCTCGATGTGTTAGCTTACTTTCCTCGCTTGGGGAAATTTCCATTATATTTGGTGAGGGCCAGTTCAGAGCTGTGTCGCCTTTTCTCTTTGAACACTATCAGACTCCTCAGCACTAATCACACAGCTTCCTGCTGATTAAACTGGGCAGAGTATTTAAAGGGACCCAAGACAGCTTTACTTAGGTCCAAAAAGGATAACAAGAATCTCGTGAGACATCTGCAAACGAAGATGGTTATGTGTTCTTTTCTGTACTCTCAGAGAAAGGGTCTTCGGTTCCAGCTTACATCCATGTGTCAGAATGAGTCTATGTTATTATTATAACACAGGCAAGCTGTCAGCTGAGGCCACTCTGACCTCAACTTCTAGGAGGCACAGGCCCTGTGACACTCAGGGTGGCTGCAGAGATGGAGAGGGATAGGTTAAAAAAGGAAAAGACCTGAAAAAAATCAGGATAAAGAGAAAAAATAATATCCTGTTAGATTCTGGCACAGATGGCAGCAAATGTGCCAAAAGGTAACAAAACTAATCTAGATTATATACAATCCAAATCGGAAAAGTTTAAGAAAAAGCCAAGGTTGATTATTCCAGAGGCAGCACAGGTTTGTAAATCCCAAGGTAATCTGAGGCAGATAATCAGTTCCCGTGGAAAAAGAACAAAGTTAAGAGTTGAGTGGGATCAGCTCGAGTCCTAGACCAAGACCCAAACCCACAGGTTACCCGGCGTGACAAGGAACTGAGAGCTAGATGGACAGCAGCTATCCGTGCCCTCAGAGTGGGGCGAGAAATCCAGTCAGTGTGCAAGCTGACAGCCCCAGTAACTGGAGGGCCAACAGCAGGACTGGAACAAAGCTGAGCGCCAGAGTTAGACCTAGAATCTGGGGCAGCAATAAACCAGAAACCAGAGCTGAAATGGCATTATCCTCAAAACAAGAGGAATTCAGAAGTGGAAAGCAATGCAGTTTGCTGACATACCCAGTTCCTTTAGCTTCTCCCTTCTGAGACTCGGAACATGCGAAGCGGCTCGAGGACAGCTCTTAGCCAGAGCCGAGAAACAAAGGGTTGGAAAGCTGAGTTCCAAGATGCACACAGCTCTCGCAGAAAAAGCACGCTGCGATCTAGAGTGGCGGCTGGCAAACTACGACCTGAAGGCCTAATCCAGCCAGCCATTGCTTTTTATACCATCTATAAACTAAGCCCAGTTTTAGACTTTTGAAATGGTTGAGACAAATCAAAGAATAAAATTTTATGACACATAAAAAAGAAATGAAATTCAGGTTTCAGTGTCCGTGAATACAGTTTTGTTGGAACTTTGTTGGAACGCTGCCACCTTCCCTCATGTGACCAGGGTAAAGTCAAGCAGTTGGGACAAGACAGCACGGCCAGCAAGCACATGCTATCTCGGCCCCCAGGCAGGGCTCCCGAGCACCTGCACAGCATCGCAGAGGACAGGCCAGGCCTGTACCGAGCGCGAGTGGGAGGCAGCCGGCCCTCTCTCTCTTCTGACTACTCTGCTGATCTCACTGGCACTGAAGAGTGGAGTAGTCCAGTGAAGGGTTAAGTAGAGATAAGGGCTGGGGAATGAAGTCCATCCTGCTTTACTGGAATGAGTAGGTATCTTGGCAAAAAAAAAAGAAAAAAAATCCATGACTTTTACTGACAGTACAGTTCTGCTTTCTGGGGTGTTGTTGAAATGTTCCTCTGGAAGAAGAAGAAATAATTTTAGATGTCTCCCAGATGAGAGGTGAGCATCCCCAACTATCCTGAGAAAGACGACTCAAATTCTCCTGATTGGTCAAAGATCACCAAAAGGGTGTTGGCCGAGATTCCAGGCAGTGGGGTGGAACTGCACAGCAGGAGATAAGGGGATGCCTGGGAAGGCCAAACAGTGAAAGGACACAGGCTGACTCCAGAGGCTTGACCTGCCAACCAGGAGGAAGCCAGGTGTCTGCACTCCTGTTCTGTCTGTGCCTTTGACTAGGTGGGGCCACCCAGGCACTGATAATTCATAGTAGCTAGAAGAAAACCAAACGCCTGAGGATGAATCTCGTGCTTGAATAAATCAGCTGCGTCATGAATCACACAGCTCATACATGGGCCTTCTTAGAATTGTATTAACAGAAGTGTTATCTTTCCAGTTAGCTAAACCTGAGCTTAACAAAATTAAATGTACCCATGTCTTAATAGAATTAAATGTACAAATGTCTAATTCCTGCAAGACCGTGGACGAAGCACTGACTCCATGCCAGCCTCTCTTTCAGATATGAAAGTAAACATGCGCATTCCCTGCCTTCTAGGTTGTGTATGTTAATGGGAGGAAAATAATCAAATCAACAAGTGACTATATAACATCATGACAAATGAGGCAGAGAAGAAAGGTAGCAAGGCTGGGTGCTGGGCAGTGCTGAGCTGAGCTGGGAAATGGAAACTCTCTCCACACCTTGCTCAGGGGGAGCCTCCTCTCCTGATGGGGTGGAGGGTGGGAGTCGAGCAGAGGCCTAAGGGAGTAAGCCAGAATCCTCCCGCTGGGGGATTAGCAGTGACCCCTGGCAGGACACTAGGACCTGGGGCCCTGGGGCTCCTGGGGCACTGCAACAGATAGATAGGGAAAGGAGTGCAGCTGAGAAGAGTTGGGAAGGTAAGCCGGGGTGTTCCCTGTGCAAGGCCTACGGGCCTCGAGAGGACTCTGGCTTGTCCTCTGAGCGTGACAGGAAACCGCTAATAACTTTCTGAGCAGAGGAGCTGGGGATCTAGCTCAAGTGGTACAGTGCTTATCTAGCAAGCACTAGCCCTGAGTTTGATCCCCAGCACCAAAAAAAAAAAAAAAAAAAAAAAAAAACCTCTCTGAGCAGAGGAGACACATGGGTAGACTTTCAGCAGCCAGAGGACTCCCGTGAAAATTAAGTTAAGATACTGTCATCTAGGTACAGCTGCACATGCCTGTAACCTCGGCGACTTTAGAGGCTGAGGAGGGAGGACTGCAAGTCCCAGGACAGCCCGGGAAATTTAGTGAGGCCTCGTGTCAAAACAAAATTAAGAAGTGCTTGAGATGCAGTTCAGGGGTAGAGCAGGTCCCATGAGTGAGGCTCTGGGTCCCATCCCCAGAACGGCAAAGAATGAATAACCAAATTAGATAGTGTTGCTTCATCATTTAAACACCGAAACCTTCCCTAATGAGAAACAAGCCACCATGGCATCATGAGTACTCAGAAATACCCAGCTCATTTACAGTCTCAAAAATATTTTCCAGTTCAGAGAAAAACCTCACAACAGATTTTTCCTTTTATGCTTTGCAAGTGGTACGTCACAGTAACACATCACTGATTCAGACTAATCAAAGAGAAAATCTGTCAAAATTAGTGAAGACTGAATAAATCTTTTATTTAAATAACTTTCACTACCCTCTAGTATGTGAAGTAAGAGATCAGACTTGCCAACTTTATCTAATAAAATTTGTTTGGATGAACAGATTTCTTTTTAAAGGACTGGAATTAGAATATGACAGCACTAGATTTTATTCCTTTGATTTCTTACAATGCAGTTTCTACACTTCAATTTAATTTGATACTTATAGATTGTTTCAAAAGCAGCTAATTCTCTTCACTAGACTTGTAGATTATTTTTACGAGATGCACTAATTTATTTTTTATTATAAAGAAGTTGCATGAGTCCAGAGGTACACCCCGAAAAGCTGGTTCCAACTCTAAATCAGGATTTCTCGTGCTTAGCCCATAGCTTTTTGGACAAATGATTCACCACTATGAGAAACTCCCTCTGCACTGCAGCACGCTTAGTGGCATCCCTGGCCTCTACCCAAAAGACGTCAGAAGGGCAGCCCCTGATTGTGACAATAACAGATATCTCCACACACTCCAAATGTCTCCAGGAGGGAGGGAGACTGGAAGGGCAAAACCCCAGGCTGAAAACAATTACGTTAAGCCAATGATTTTTCTAGTTTTCTGGAGAAAAAAATAATGCCCCTATCTCTTTTCTCTTGTCCATATTAGAGTCTTAGAGAGTGACCAAAAGATGAAATTTAATTTTGAAGGGCAGATTTATATAAGGAATATCAAAAGAAAAGGTCACTGGGATAATCAGATATGTGTGTGAGAATGACATTTTAAAAACCATGCTCCATCAGGGCCCTTCTCTTGGAAAGTTCCTAACAAATGATTTTAAATGTGTTGAAGAAGCCGAGGCAAGAGGGTCAATTGAGCCCATGAGTTAAAACCAACCTGGGCCATATAGAAAAACTCAAAATCAAAACAAAGCCAAAACAAAACTTACAGTCTGGGTACTTTCCTTATAGTTAAAAGAACACAAATTGATGTAACCCTATCTAAAGTCAATGCATTTAATCAACATTGCTTTTCTTGTAGATCTCCAAATAGTTTGTCTCTAAATATAACTTCCCATTCACCTAAAAATTATTGTGACTAACACTCTTAGAAAAGAAAATTTTTCATTATCTTTATAAGTAAACATTTCATTATCTTCATAAGCAAACATTTCTCATCATTCTACGGCCCCTTACAAACCTCATACAGCTAGACGGGGTTAGCCACTCTCACTATCCGATACATGTACATGACTCAGAATACACACTCACGCTTTCTACAACCTTATGTGATATCTCACATGCAAGTCAGACAGGAAATGTGCAAGTTAGAATGGCTGAGTCAGTAAAAGTAAGCTACTATGAACTATGCTACTATAAACATGTGCATGCATGTATCACTGTAGTATGATGTCTTTAACTCTTTTAGGAAGATATTTTGAAGGGGAATAGGTGGATCGAATGTAATTTCTAGTTTTAGTTTTTTGAGGAATCTCCATACTGATTTCCAATGGATGAAAGAATGACTGACTGAATGAATGAATGAATGAATGAATGAAAAGTATTTAGGGAAGACATGAAAGACAGCAGAAAGTAAGCTCGACTCTGGCGGAAAGGACACTCTAGAAATGCTAACTCAAAGTGAGGCAGGGGAGTTCCCACACTCATTATCTTGCTTGTTCAAAAGATCCTCTGAGAACCCAGCTCGATGGCTTACGGCTTTGGCAGCTTTGAATCTTGGTCTAGGAAGGGTGATAACAACTGTTGCTGACCACTTCCGACCTAAAGAACGTCCACATGGTGAAAAGCTCACAGTTTCTGCCACAAAACAACATATCAATGGTTTGAGGGTTACTATTTACAGTTTTCATTTTTTGTCCATAGTCTACCAAAATGGCTATTTCCCAATCCTCAAAAAAATAATAATAGGGCTTGGGGATGTAGCTCAAGTGGTAGAGCGCTTGCCTAGCAAACTCAAGGCCCTGAGTCCGATCTCCAGCAACCAAAAAAAAAAAAAATAATAATAAATAAATAAATAAAATAAAATTTAAAATTAATAGTTTCATTGTGTTCTTGAATCAGCTAAATCCGTAATTATTCCCAACTTTCTTTTCCTCCTTTGTCTGCAGTCTCAGTTAAAAGGATCAATCTGTTTGTTGTTACCCAAGTTAGAAACCTAGAGCAACTTTCTATCCCATTTGTCAAGATCTAACTGCTTTCCAGCTCTCCTGACTGGAAAGCACCTTCTCTGGCATTTGATGCTCACGGTGCCCTGGTTCAGGAGCTCATCGAGCTCTTCAGCACCAATTCTCCTGCTGCCAAAGAGTTCTGCTTTTACTACCAAAACTGTTCTAAGAAATTGATAGTCACAAGTCGACAAATAAATCCTTACTAGTTCTTGATTTTATATGGATTAAAAATCAAATTCCTTTTCTTAGAAAGTCAATACTCTTCGCTATTACTCCCAGTAAATTTTTATGGGTGACACACACACATCATACTTACAATCATTCCTGGTTTTCTGCCATTGTTCAAGCGTTACAAGGAGTTTTGCAGCTCAGCTTTTACTTTTGTTGGTCTGTTTTTTGACAATGCCAGAAAATCCAATCCCCACTTCCCTACAGCAAAATTCTAGTCACTATCTGACATTCTTGAGCTAACAGTCTTAGCGTCTGCCTTACTGCTTCCAGGGCATCTTATTAAACTGCTTCAGTACCTAACCACACTGCACTTCAGTTGCATACATACGATCTGCCCTTCCAAATTATGAATTCCTGTGATGAAGGAACAGCTCGCTCCTGTTTGTCATCTCTCAGTACCTCAGCCACAGCAGACTTAGTACTACTGAACTCAATCAAACACTAAATCATTGGAAATAGCTGATGACTTCCAAATTATATATACTTTCATCTGTTCATCTTTTGTTTGTTTGTTCCTTTCTAACATAACCCAGTGATTGGCTTATTCGTTACCATATGAAAAAATACTTTATTTACAAAGAAACGAGTAATAGTGAACTCAGATCCAAATTCACTAATGAAAGAGATCTAGAATATTATTTTGAATACGCAATTCATATATTCATATAAAAGTTCTACTTAAATTGCCAATTTAAAAAGACGATGAATTGAACTTTCAACATGAATTATAAAGGGTACAGAGCTGGTGCCATAATGTACGAACCAAAGAAAAAAGGAACAGGTAATGAGATTTTTGAAAATGTGCATTTGCAGGGGGAAAAAAAGCCTCTTTGCGCATTTTTTCACATTTGTTACAAGGGGGCAGTGATATATTCTAGGAAGTAATTTAGCCTTTCACCAAACAACCAAGATAAAGAGATGCAAGCAATGTTGAAGAGCTGTGGTTGTGACGCCCAAGCACACAGAGCTCAAGTCCAAATCTACCACCTCCTGCTTGCGGGTAAACCATTCAACTTCTCCAGGCTTCAGATTTTATTTGATTAATTAAGTAAAACTGAGCACAAGAGTATTTTGCTTTTTATATTGAATAGTGTTAAATTACCTTTTGTCTGCTGGAGAGTCACTAGAGAAAGCAGGTTTGCGATGGTAAACATTGTTTAGTCTTGGGTAATTACAAGCCGTTATAAATGTTAAGCATAATTAACAATAAAGGGACAGAATAAAACTGCAAGTGTTAGTCTCTTGGAATGCTGAATTTAGCACACCACTGAAAAAAGACTTTTGACTTACTCGTAAAACCATTAACTTCTTTTTTCAGCAGATCAATTACTATTTACCTATACTAACTCTGTTTTCCTTTTCTATGTAGGTTTCTTTCAAAAGTTTTTAAAATCTAGATAATTGTAGCAGTATAGATATATTAACAATTCACTCCTCAGTAATTACAGTGTATGTTTATAAGCTTGATATCCATTTATTTTAAATTTATGCAATGCGATTACATTGGTTCTTTGAAGAACCAGAGGACCCCAAAGACCACTGCACGCAGAGTAAAATAAAAAGGCAAATGTCCTGATTGGACAAAATCATCTCTTAGAAGAGCAAACAAAAAATGATTGTTGATTTTGTCTTGTGAAAAATTTTGAGAAAAGGTATTTTGCAAAAACCATGAAGGTCTAAGATTCTGGTTAAAATACTACTTTTTTGCATGCCAGCCATGGTGGCACATGCCTATAATATCAGCACTCAGAAAGACCAAGGCGGAAAGATTGCTGTGAATTCCAGGCCAGCCTGGGCTACGCAGTGAGTTCAAGGCCAGCCTGAACTATATAGTGAGACCCCCATCTGAAAGAAGAAAAACACTACTACTTTTACACTATGACCTCATACACCTTAGAGATCAGGGAAAAGAGGTGGAATTAGGCATGTGGAGACCTGTGTGTGATCTTGGGCATGTTACCAGTAAAATTTCTAATCTGTGTCTACAGAATATGGTCTGGGCTGAGATCATTCTAAGGGCTCTTCCAGTTTTACATTTTAGGAAAAGAAAATCATATAGTGCTAAATGCCATTACCCCTCATAGGCATGAAAAACGTGCTTTTAGAGAAAGGAAAGGCTTTTTATATTCTTAACCTGCCACCTGCCAACGGAATTTCACGTACCATTATATATCTCAAATGATAAAACCTGCACTGGCAGACCATCTTCTGAAACATAGTGGTGCCATCTTGGGACTATATCAGTGTTAGAATCTTTTAACTCGATGCCTAGCCTATGAGAGAGGAACTGACAGGAGCCCAAAAACAACCTCCGAATTTTCCTTTGAAAGGGAACAAAAATACAAGCACCTTTCCAGCCCTCTTCAAGATGGTTCCTCTACATATTCTTGTAGAGACAATCGAGAATATTGGACTGGCAATGTTATTAAAGATTTAGGACTCTGGAGAAGTCAGACAGATAGATTCAGGAAATTTTAATTTCTTCTAGTATTAAAAAAATACATCTTGTAGTAAATATATAAGATCTGTTATTGCAATATTGTGGTTCTTTGTCTTCAATATATCTGTATAATTATATTCTATGTAATACATACAATATAAACACATGTATAACATATAATATAGATGATACATAAAATTTTCTGAAAACTTGTTTTCCCCTGTTGGGCCTACATCTCTGAGAAAGAAACTGCTGAACATTAAGAAAAGGACAACTCATTACTATTTAGAGAATAGTGCCCCATTATAATTCGCTCAACTGTTTGCTGAATTTATCTTCCAAAGTATATTAATTTCTCACCCAAGTAAGATGCATTATCTAATGGTCTCTTTTGATTCTTAAATAAAAACAAAGGTAAGTATTTCTCTGCTTTCCCCGAGAGAGGAACCAGAATTTCATGGTCAGGCAGGCTATAAAGCAGTTCACAGAACAGACCAGGGTCGGAAGCAGAAGAAACTGGGATCCTGAGTCTGCAGTTTTTTACTACTACTAGGTCTTCTGTTTCCTCTTCTATATTGTACCAATGTACGCGAGTGCGTATGCACAGGTATTACCTAGGACAGAGGGAGGAAGGAGGTAATCTTTGAGCTGGACTAGGGGTTCCGGAGACTTCCCTGAGAAGACCTTCCCATGAGAAGGTCCCTCCCTAGCTACTGAGGGTCACATCAGCAAATCTTTTCAAAGGTAGTACTCATCTACAAAAATAAATGTTTCTTCAGACTTTCAAACAATTGTCTTGGTTTTTCTACAGTCTAGACAAAGTGTAGATAAAAGTCATTGGGGAGCAGCACAGCTCAGACACTGAATTTATCATCTCACTGTCCACATGGCTGTCTCAAGTACTGTTCATTTGCGACACTGGGTGAGGCAGGTGAAAATTCTTGTTACTTTCTTTTTCTTTCCTCACCCAGTTGTTTCCAGATGCATACAGTTGGGCTGAATGAGTGTTTTTTCCTGTTTTTCTAGTGCTCTTTACTGTTCTAAGGTTTCAACAAATTCCTCTAAAATAATCTTTATAAAGATCAAGGACTAAAAACTGTTCAAATGCAGAATAATTTTGAGAACAATGTGACTACTACCTCAAATATTTTACCTCCATACCTGAAAGATTTTCCCTAATCATCAGATACGCTGACATACAGCTCAACATTTTTGCTTTACACTAATCTGTTTACATCTCAAGGAAAAATAAATCTATTTTACTAAAAGAGAAACAGAATAATCAAAAGTTAACAAAATAGTAAAAATACAATGGAAGAGGTTCTCCCCAAATGGTTTGAATACCTTAATGTCGGCCCTACTGTTTCCAAGTGGGGTTCAAATAACCAGAGCAGAGAAATACAGACCCGCTTGGGAGACGGTCTGTACTCGCAAAGGTGCTGCGCCCTTCATGGATGTGTGGACACACCAGGAGGGAAGCAGCTCAAGCTATTTAAAGTCCTACTCAGGAGGATGTGCCTGAGGGGCACTACAGCAAACACATGAGTCTGTGACATACTAACCGAACACTATCATCCTTGACGGTGTGCCTTTGACCACAACTCATCGCACACATGGCGGACCAAGCCAATCAGATTGAGACACACACTTGCTTAAAAGTCTCCTACTGATTTCTGACTGTACTTAAAAGGAGGCCTGGAGTCCCCATCTGGGTTGCAAAAGCCCATGTGACTAGATACCTGGCCAGCTTGTGTGGCTGCACTCCCTCACCTCACAGGCTGTCCGCTGGGCTACCGCCTAACCCACCGAGGATGCTCCCGCTACCCGAGACACTTTCTTTCTGGACTTTTCATGATGGCTTCTACTCCTGTTTAGATATTAGTGTAAATGTAACCTCCACAGTACACCTTGCCTGAGAAGCCACTTTGAAGTAGAGAACAAACATTACACAACTTGATCTTTCTATCAGGCCCCATGCTTGGGCCCTGCCGGCCCAGACTGTAGATCTTCCTAGGAGAATCGAAGTGAAGAATCCTGTATGTAAGTCACCCCTACCTCTGATTCTGGTTCAAGTCCCTCACCCCATCCCTGATGCCTCAGCCCCAGGTACATCTGGAACGCAGCTCTGTTCCTTCCTTATCACAATAGTTCTGGAAAAAATCTACCTTTATCACTTTTAAATGGTGTCCAGCTTTGTTTCTTTTTGACAGTAGCCTCCTGGTCTGGTATCAAATTATCCTACTTCAATTATCTGCATAGAATTAATTCATAATTATGATGATGCTTATTTGTTTATACTTGAGGATAGAAGCATTGGGAAGAGGGACATTATATCTTGATCACTGTTTCGGTATAACTCCGTACAGCCCCAACTCAGCCTGGTGATGGTTACACACACATGAAATTTGGCTGAGACCATTTTCATGGTATATATGAAGGGTCTAGAAAATACACATAAGATAATGCTGAAAATGAGCATCTCTATCAGATTCATTATAAAAAGATAAAAATGTATAAAATAAATGTTAAAAACTGTGCCCTCTGGTTTATCCTCCATACCTCACAGTATATTTTCCGAATCTTCCACTAATTGTGTATATTACTTTTAAGATCAGAAAAATACAAAAAATATCATCGAAAACAAAGTAGTTTGATAAATTGCCACTTTTGTCAGTTTAAAATGTGTTTCTTGAGAGAAACCATTTACTTGCTGTAAGTCCTCAAGATTATTAATTCTATGCCCAAAGACAGGCACATAAAAATGAAATAAGCAAAACTTTCACAGGGGAATGACTGTCAAAAATAACACCTTTGGGGCTGGGGATTTAGCTCAGTGATTAGAGTGCTTGCCTTGCAAGCACAAGGGCCTGAGTTTGATCCCCGGCACCACAAAAAAAAAAAAAAAAAAAAAAAAAAAAAAAAAAAAAAAAAAAAAAAAAAAAAAAAAAAAAAAAAAAAAAAAAAAAACCTTTGTCTTGAAGTTTGAAAACCTAACACATCTTAAATAATAAAATAGAGGAAATAATAAAATAACAGAGCAAATAATAAAATAGAGGGAAGGAAGAAGAGGATAAGGTTCTCCTACTTTGTAGCCATCACATTACCCAAGTGCATTCCCCGTGAGGTGTGACTCTGCGGCAAGCGCTGTGACACACACACTACTACTAACTAGCATGACGAGCCCAACAGCAACACGGCGCTGTGCTCACTGCGCTACTTGTCTGCACACCACAGTGGCTCACAGGCCCACTTATGGTATCATTGTTGCTTACTATTTTACCATAATTACTATTACTGATGTTGTTTTTAAATCATTGCTCTTTATATGAGTAAATACAACACTGTAAGACTATATTACATGGAAATGCATCGATTAAATCCACCAATTGAAATATTTAGGATAAAATTAAAAATAACTCTCACTTTCCAATGACTTCAAAAACTATGGTGGAATTCACTGGGCATGGCCCTGTCTCACGGATGTCCTGTATGCTACCCATTCCCTCTGTTTGCAATGCGTTTTGTCCCCACCAGAGAGACAAATGACTTGCCTCCTCCCATCTTTTAGGTTTTTACTCAAATGGCATCTCGATAATGAAGTCAAAGATTTAAAATTAGAACTCCTTAGTGTTCTCTATTCCCCACCTCCCTCAATTTATTCCTAACACCCTACACTTTATTTACTGTCTCTCCCGACAGTGCAGGCTCTGAGCAGGGATGTGGTCCACCTTGTTCCCTTTATACCCCGACAGTGACTTACTGAGTGAGTGAATGATACAGGGCATTTTCCAGTGTTACAACTTCTGAGCTCATGTCCAAGTTCATCTACAAGATATGCAGCTCGAGGTACACAATCACTAAGAAATGAGCCCTACTGGGTTTCAGGGACTTACAGTTTTCCTAATTGCTTTTGTGCCGCTGAAATCTGGACAGATGGAAAAATATCTCAAGGTAGCTAGCCAGCAAGTTACATTTGGCCTCTATGGATGCCTGAAGAAAAGTACACACTCTGTCAGAGCACACTGATTTTGCGTAACTCGCAAAACTGCCAAACTTTCCCCATATACGACTTTCCCTTTTTATGATGAGGTTTCTCCTCCTGTGGTTTCAAAATGAAAACAGTTCTTGTTTAGCTGAGAGTGTTTAGAAAATTCAGCTTCAAACTCCTAGGAGAAATGGAAGAAGCTAGCTTCATTATCCAATTGTGTTTCAAGGATCTTAACAGAAACCAAACAAACAAGGAACAACTCTTCTGCACGTGAAATGTAAGTTCACTAAACCAAGACTTCATTTTGTCTTAATTCGGAGCAAGAGAAGTACTTCTGTAACTGTAGTGGGTCAGATGGTATAATTCCTTTTCAGCCGATGCTGTGGACTGAATTCTAGCCACCCCAAATGCATACTTTGAAGTCAGTATTAATCACGTTTCCCTTTGATGGGCCCAGATACCAGATGCACAACTTCATGGGAAAGGGCTTTTTCTGGCTCAAGATTTCAGAGGTTTCAGACCATGTCTGGCTGGCTCCAAGGCAGAAGCATTGTGCAGGAGGGCATGGTGAAGCGAAAGTACTCAGCTCATGGCAGCTGGGAAGCAGTGCGGGGGAACGGTACCAGGAGGAAGGGGCCAGGGGCCAGACGTAGCATCTGAGGCCTCACCTGCACGGCCCACCTAGGTACTCCCGGAAGTGTGCCTTATCGATGCCCTAGGGAGCCCGCAGCCAATCAAGGAGACAATCCAACTTAACCATCACAATGTCCTACCCCTGGCACCTGAGACTATAACTGTAATTGCAGGCATAGCATTTAAAGGGATGATAAAGTTAAAATGAAGTCATTAGTGTGAGATCTAATCCAGCATGACTGGAGTCCCTACAGGAAAAAGAAATTAGGACAGAGACACCACACACAGGGAGAAGGCTACCACCTCCAAGGAACTTGGTAAATGGGTCAACCTTGCAACCAAGCCAGAAAAGTCATAGGCTTTGATCAGGGTAAAATCTTGTCAAGAAGCAGAATTACATTTAAGTTTTGTTCTGTCCCCAAACCAGAAGTTTCCTTTCAGATAGCTGACAGCATGTAATGCTTCAGATTTACCCAGTAGAGTCTACTCCTTCACTTAACAACCTAAGATGTACCCACTAAATTCAGGAGATGAAAAACTTCAAGACAGGAATAGATACTGAATGGTCCTACATATCAAAATAAAAGAACCAGAAACCTCAGTGAATGATTTTTGCAAATTCTATGGCACTGTCACTTCTTTCTCACTACTTCTAGATTAGAAATACTTCGGCTGATAATAAAACCGAGGGATCATTTTTCTAAAAGAGTAAAAGTCATTGCCACAGACTGTAATTTATACTTTTTAAAATTTTTCTTTTCACTTCCCCATCTTTCTATCTTCTATTATTCTTATATTCGAATTTTTTTAATTTCATAAACTGTCATGTTATTTTATAATTCATGAGGAATTCCAATTCCAAAATCATTTTACTAATTGGTAGAGTAGAACTGACGAACAGAAGGTAAACCTTTTACAGGATTGATGAAAAGCAATTTAGCTGACTAAATTAATGGTATGAGTTCTGTCTCTCCATATTTCACCAGCAGATGAACAACTCTTAATTACACATAAAAATACTATTCAACTGTGACCACATGTTCTTTTGAAAGTGTTAAAGCATGTAGAATTGTTACTTCTTGAAAAAAATACATCCATATATCTTTTTGATAATTTTTTACACTAGTTTTACTTTTACTTCTGCAACTGTGCTGCAAATTAGCTAAGGGATTATCATTTTTATTTCACATGAGGCCACAGAGGAACACTGAATTAGCTAATGTCGCAGACTCCAAATATGTAGTTAAATTAAAACTAATATAACCACGGATTACCTAATTTTATTTAATCTTTCAATTTCCACTGGATGATATGCAGTCAACTTTCAGCACAACAGGAAACATAACACTACTGATTCAATTTGTACATTAATTTCCACAAATTAAGATTAATTATGGCAATAGTTCTTATTTTCTATTCCTGCTTCAAAGATTGCATAAAAATGAATGCATCAAAAAAAAAACAAATCCATAAAAAATTATGAAAAATCAAACATAAGCAAGACCAAAAGGTAAGAATCTATTTGCTAATAGCTGTAAACATTCTACTTACAAAAATTAACATTTTTACTGCGATACAATATAGTATGTAACATATTAAATTAATATTTAAATACAATGAAAATATTGCCTCACCAATATTGGGGTGTTTCAAAAGACGGCAGATTCTAGCCTCCCTTTCCAGTTTCTGATGATCTGTTAAAACAAAAGTAAATCACCATAAAGCAAAAAACAACAGAAGACAATAAACAGGATACCAAAATGACATAAAAGCCTGCACTTCCACTTATTCTTTGATTTTTTTTTAAACAGTAATCATTTCAAGGTGGATTAGCTGATGACCACATAAATCAATGATCTAATTTTATATGTTATTGGCTTGATGCTTAGCAGAGTCAGGATATGGCTGAATTTACACTTGGGCTGGAGGAAATGGTAGAGATGACACCCGAAACACTACTCTTTCCCTTCTTCACCTTAAGTAAATATTGCTACCGGAATTTAAAGAACCCAACATAGATGTACCCATGCAGAGCACTGAAAAGTGGAATGTCACTAGATCCAGGGCTAAGTAGGATAATTAGTTTACCCCTGAGGAAAAAGTGTTTCCACCCAGGGAATATTCCATCAGCCACTCTTCACATACTTGTCCTTTCGACTTCCTATGTGCGCAGTATAATTCTCTTTGTACTCTTTCCCCAAATCCCTGACTGCTTGCTCATCTTTGCCTTTCTGTTTTCCTAACCATTTATTTATGGGAGCATGAACCAGTACAAACTCATATTTTAAGAATGATCTTGACACTTTTCTTTGGTTTCCTTGTGGAGGAACATGGGCAAATATTTATAAAAAATCACTTACCAGCCACAAAGTAACTATGAGACGGACAAGAACACAGAAACTCACGCTGCACTTTAGAACACTAGTGCTGAGCGGTCATTGATTGACAGATTTTACAAAGAATGTATGATCTGAGCTGTTCAACAAGCCTCTGAGATAGACAACATTATTACTCCCATTTTACATTTGAGAAAACTAAAAGGTTAAGTGGTTTGCCCTGTATTACAATATTAGTAAGTGGCAACTATGAAATCAGCTCTCATGAAGGTCAAAAAATGGACTCAAGAGGGCGAAGCAGACATCTGCCTAGCCACTGACTGAGTGCACACCAGTGGTCCTGGCCCTCTGTGATCTCCAGAACCCATTACACTCTGAAAGATTATGAAGGACCCCAAAGAGATCCTGTTCATGTGGATTGAGTCTACTAATATTAATCCTATTTGAATTCTTAAAAAGAAAAGGTTTAAATGTTTAAAAGTAATAATTAGCCTATTACACAGTCTACATTTAATGTAACTACATTGAATGATTTAATTTCTTACTTGGAAGTTGAAAATTTAAGAGTATGCATAGCCCAAGCCGCACCGGTGTACCATTTATCAAGATACATCTATTGTTAATATTTTACTAGTTTTAAAAATCACCAGCATATACCCTCCATGTGACTCTCTGAACGTGGGCACACAGTTAATCATACATACGTGTGTAAACACAAATATATACATGTCTATAAATATATTTTTGTATATCATTGGAAAGTAACATCAGTATTAAGGCTCTTCACCCCTAAAATTTCAGTGTGTATTACTTAGGAATCGGGATTTTTTTTTTCTTACTATCATAGTACACTTAGCAACATCAGCAAATTTAACACTGATACTGCCCATATTCCCGTTTTTTTCCAATTTAACACCATGATCCCCTTTATAGCATTTTTCTCCCTCTCAGAGCAGCGTCTGGGCCAGGATCAGGTATGGCATTTAGTTGTCATTTCTCTTTAACCTGTTTTAAATTGGAACATTTCCACAACCTGTCTTCCATGACCTTGATATTTTTTAAGAATATCATCATGTCTATTTTTTAAAGAGAATTTTGCTCATTTTACATTTGCCAAATATTTTCTCCTGACTTGATTTTGGTGATACTTTCTCTGCAAGTACACATCTATCTATTGCTATCACTTTTGAAGGTACATTTTGTCTACCTGTCCCTCAAAAGTGATACTAACTTTCACTACCAGTTCAAGGTGCTGTTGATTTCTCCACTAAATAATTACTCCTTTCTTTTGTAACTTGTAAGTATGTGAGAAGATATTTCTGAGACTTTGCAAGCGTACTTTTGCTTCCTGAGAATTTCCCTCTGGATTTAGCATTTAGTGATCATTCCTGCCTCTACCAATCTTTACTATAATGATAGAAAAGTGCTGATTTTCCAACTCCAGCATAGTAAGGTATTTTTCATGACAGATACTATATTTTCCAAAATAAATAGTGAGAAGAAAGGCATTGTTTTGCATTTTTACAAATCTTTGCAATGTCTGACATACTAGGAGATAATTATATTTTCATATTTGCTTTTATTTAACCTACTTTAACCTAGGTTAAGTGTATGAAGAACATTAGACCTTACAGGGATATGCAGCTGGAAAGAGAAGTAATTTAATATGTTTTTCAGATAATTGTGAATATTATCTTCCCCACAGTGCTGAAAACCAAAACCCTCACACACACTAGACAAGCACTTTACCACTGAGTTATATCCCCAGCCTAATACTCTTTAATTTTACCCCCAAACTCAAGAAATGATAGTTTCATAAAAGCCAGGCACCACATGCAGTAAGAAACCTGTCAGTGAACTTTATGGGCCATATCGTGACGTTAAGTACTTTAATGTTTAACTCAAATATATTTTCAACATTATATATTATCCAGTACAACAAAACTTTATTCTGTGAGATTTAAGTCCATTGTATTTTCTTGCACTTTGGAAGAATATGTTATCCAGGCACAATTTTATAACACGATTCCCTATCATTTGGAAAATACTGCTTCAGTCAGTCACATAGTCCTTTCTATTGCTGACACATTTCAGAGAAGTAACATTTGTTAATATCACCACCAATATCATCAGAAGAATCTTTCGATGCTAAAATCATTGACGCTCACATGAGCAGACATGTGTTTTCTAAAATCCTAACTTGCTTGAAAGCTTGAATTATGATATCGGCAATAAATGCTGCCACTTGGTGTTGTTTTCATTGAAGACAGGCTCAGTTAGTTAACCGCACAGCTCTGTCTCTCTGAGGCAGCCTACTTGGGACAGGACAGAGGTGTTTTATGTATACTTCCCACGTAGTCATGTGGAATGTTGCAAAGTGTATAATCAAAAGTCAAGATTTATAACAGGGATTATTTTAATTGCTTCATCAAGGACAACTGCGAGTGAAATTGGCTATCATTTTTTCCGCCTCTGAGTGCACAGAGCTGAAAAATACAAATATTAACAGTACTAACACCACTTCTTTGATTCATGCAAAGGCTTCTGCAGTGTTATTCAATATTCCTTTTGCATTTGTGACGCAACACATGTCTATACATGTGCAAGTGTCAACCTATTTTTTAAAGGCAATAAAAGTTTTGACCTTGCAGATCTACCGAGGGAGGTCCGAGGGACTCCGGACTCCAAAGACCAGCAGCCCACATGCTGAGAACCACCCGCCTGTGCTATAAAGAACCACGGCAGGCAGTAGCTTTTTTTCAGTTTAGGAAAAGACTTTAAGTACATAGAGCTTTACTAATGTTTAGAGAAAAACATGTCTTGATGAAGCAGCAGCGCTGCACAGAGAGGCTCTGATGCTGTATCTTTAAAATCTGGATTCCCAAATAGACAGACGTTCTGCCCTTACCACTATCTAAAACTACATGTCGTTTGAATGACGGTCAATCCCTAAAGCTCCTATATCTTGAACAGTTTCTTACTAAGATAAATTACGTCTAGAATATTATTTGTAGGAATGCAAATAAATACAATAAGGTGAACCGGATTTTGAAAATATCCTTATCTTAAATAAGTACCGGTAAAATGTTATGTGTAAAGCGTATGAAAGACTTATGCTTACAAGGATTAAAATTTTGTCATGAAGACACAGGCATGGGAATATATATGGTAAGCCATGTGAGATACATATATGTAAATCATATGAAATACATAGAGTTATGTTAAAATAATGGAAAACAAGGAAGCAAAAGACCTTTACAGACAATAGGGTTTTATCAACAGGGATTAAAATACAAATTTTTATGTAGCCAATTATTATAGTATGAACTTGTTTTCCTGCAAAATGCATATGAAATCCTAATCCCCAGACCTAGAATGCAACCACATTTGGAGATGAGGTTTTTACAAAGGTAATTAAGTTAAAACGAGGTCAGGAGCGTAGGCTCAAATCCAGTATGACTGGCGTCCACATAAGAAGAGAAAATCAGGTCACTGACACATATCTAGCGAAGACCATACCAGGAGACTGAATGTCTGCAAACCAGAGAGGAGGCCTCAGGAAAAACAAACCTTCCCGCCACCTTGACCCCACGCTTTTAGCCTCCAGAACTGTGACGAAATCTATTACAGGCTGTGGTACTTCGTTATGGCAGCCCAAGCAAGCTAACCCGCCTATATATCAGCTTTTCATTGTTGTGTATCAAATACCACAAACTTAAGACTTAACACACATTTATAATCATAGTTTCTAAGAGTCAGGAACCTGGCGTAGCTTAACCGAACCCTTTGCTTTAGGGTCTCTCACAAGGCTGCAATCGAGGGGTGTCTGCCAGCCATGGCTGATCCTCATCTAACGCCCCTACTGATTAAAGACTGCGGCCAAGTTCACCCTTGCAGGCAATATTTAGGTCCTCAAGGGCTGTTGAACTGTCGGCTGTTGGTTGGAGGTGTCCCTAGTTTGTTGCATGCAGACTTGGAACATGCTTCCTCAAAGTTATCGATAGAAAAAGTCCGGGAAGTAAGGAGAAAGTCACTATGTTATTGAGCCTAAGCATAGAAGCACCATCCCATTGTGTCTGCCATATTCAGTCACTTAGGAGCAAAATGCCAGCCTGGTCCAATTTCAATACACAAGGGCACGAACCGCAGGAGGCGAGGGCTGAGGACTGCTGGGGTCACTTCAGTATGGCAACAGCAGTCTTTACAACTATGGCGTTGATGAGCTTTCTCTTGATGAGCAGCTTCGTTTACTTTTTCCTTCCTCTGCTCAACTAACTTAGTGATCATCTATGAATCATGAGGTATTCTACTTCTCCCAGTGGGGAATGTTTTGACATCCCGACATGATGATATAACTAAATTCCAGCTTTCATTAAAACTAGAATTTAACAATAATGGAAATGCGTATCACCTGGTGTGCTTCAACTTCAAGTTCACAACTTTATTTT
>PVJO010019330.1:0-34461 GCA_004026905.1 Hystrix cristata | reverse complement strand
TGCAAAATCATACTTTAACCTGGGAAAATGCTGAGTAAGTTTTATACATATGTGGGGTTTCTTGGGTAGTGGTGGGCCTTGAACGTGCTAGCCAAGTGTTCTACTGCTGAGTACACTCTCAGTCCCAATAAATACAATTATTAAATGCAACATGAAATAGTGATAATTGCTAAGTTCGAAAAGATAAGGTTAAAAACTTTGGTAGAAAATCTTCAAAAGACGAGATATTATAGCAGTGACAAAAATAAAACAAATTTAATAAATAGGAATAACAGCAGATTAATCTTATCAAAAATGAATGAGTAAAGAGATGAGACCAAAATATCTAGAACAAAGAATGGAGTGGGTCAGAGACTGACAAGGTCCGCCATGCATTTAAATAAACTCACAGAAAGGGGGACAGGCAGCAGACATTCTTGAAATGATGCCCTGAACCCCTTCAAAAGTAATACAAGACAGTCCCCCAATGGATTCACTAAGAACTAAAAGTTACAAGCAGGATTTAAAAAAATATACACAAAGAAATAAATATACACACTGTAGTAAAACTGTTGAATATCAAAGACAGGAAAACCCCATAAAAGCGTGTAGCAAAGAAGAGATTCCATTCATAGAAGCAAATATCAAACTGATGGTATACTTTCTATACAAACAACAGAAACTAAAAATACAATTTGGTAACTTCATTCAACACCTGGAAAAAAAGACTCAACCCGTCATTCTACATGTATCAAAAATACCCTTGATAAAAGATCGGGGCAAGTGTTGCAGGTCAGAGGCAGAATGCTTGCCCCTAGCAGGTGAGTCCTGGGTTAGGGGTGCAGGTGATATCAACTTCAGGCATTTTTAGACTAACACATATTCAGAAGATTTACACAACAGGCAGGAAACATAAAGGGTGTTCTTTAGGTAGGAAAAAAATGTTGAAAGAAGGAAACAAGGAACAACAAGGAATGAAGATTAACAAAAAGGGGAAATCTAAATAGCTGTACACATTAACAAATCTACAGAACTAAAACAGCAAAATAATACCATGTAGTAAGAATGAGGTAAACAGAGTTTAGGTGTCTAGGAAGAAGGGGCAAGTACCAAATAATATTAGCTGTTGATAAATCAAAGATAAATGTTTTAAGTAATTTTCAAGTTAACAGAAAAAAATTAAATGAAAAGCATGCAAAACAAGGCAAGAAAGGACAGGAAAAGGCACATAATAAGATATAATAAGCAGGTATAGTAAGCAGAAAGCATTTATTAACAGATTTAAACTCAACTATGTCAGTTATTTTGTTAATTGCCAATACAGCAAATGCTCCAATTACAGGAAATAACGAGGGGTTGGGGTTTTAGCTCCTTGGTACAGCACTTGCCTATCAAGTGCAAGGCCCTGAGTTTGATCCCCAGCACCCTCCCCCAAAATAACCAGGAAATACTGAAAGTACCAGTGTGGGAGGCTAAGGCAGGAGAAATGAAACCTTGAGCCCATTCTGGGCAACTTAGCGAGATCATGTCTCAAAATAAAAAGTAATAAAAGGACTGGAAATGTGACTCAGGGTGAAAGCTCTGGATTCAATTAACAACCAAAACTTTCCCCCCACAAAAAAGAGAGAGAAAAAAAGAAATATCAACAAGGTTTTTGGTATCCTACTATCCACTGGTGACAAGAAAATTATCAAACTGTAGGTATACAGCCTAAATATAAAGAGTAAAAAACAAAACAAAAAAATGCCCTACACATAATAACTTAGTGGAAGATATTATAGTAGCCTTAATTACCAGTGTAGTAAACTTTACCTCCAATAATACTTTTGCCTTAAAGAACATTGAATAATGATTTTAAAAGAGTGAACTGATGAGGACGATCTATAGCTCTAAATACATATGCACTTCCTAACACATCCTCAAAATACATAAAGCAAGCAGGCCAGTGGCACATGCCTGTAATCTCAGAATACTCAGGAGGCTGAGGTAGGAGGATTCCAAGTTAGAGGCTAGACTGGACAATTTGGAGAGACCTCCATCTCAAAAAAAAAAAAAAAAAAAAGGCCAGGATGCAGCTCGGTGGTAGAGGATTAGCTTTCTACAACTGCAAAAAATGAAAATATTGTACAAAATTATCACCCAGCTATGTGGATAAGATATATATATAGACATACAGATATACAGATATATAAATGAATTTCACATTTGGACTTTGGTCCTATCTCCAAAACATGTCATCACGTATATGCAAGTACTCCAAAAATCCGTGGTGGGGGGAATCTCAAACTCCAAAAGACTTCTGGGTCCAAATGGTTAAGAGACAATCTGAACTAACACAGCTCTCTCAATAACCAACAGAACCACCAAACTAAAAGCAAAACAAACAAAACAGAAAAGATATTACAGAATTTAACATGATTAATCAGCACAAATTCACAAACATAAAAAAACCATACACACTTTAAAAAAAACTATTTGCTGGGCCATAAAGCAAGCTTCAAAAAAATTTCATAAGCTTTCAAATCTTTACTGTAGGACAGGGGCTGTAGCTAAGTAACAGAGTATTTACCTTTGCATGCTCAAAGCCCTGGGTTCAATGTCTGCACCCCAGGGGAAGGGAGACCACTCCCCCCCTACACATTTGTTTTTTTTGTCCACAAGGTAATTGGTAGAAATAAAAAATAAGTGACAAAACACAGAGGAAGGGGTTGGGGATTTAGTTCAAGGGGTACAGTACTCGCCTACCAAGTGCAGGGCCCTGAGTTTGATCCCCAGCACCACACCCAACCCCAAAAAAACACAGAGGAAACTACAATGATGCTGAAGGGAGGGGAATGGGGAAAAAAGCAGCAAAATATATCATGTATAGGTACAAATTCCTTGTGATAAATGTTATTGTTATGTATATGTAAAATGTACCACTAAAATAAAATTCAAATTAAAAAACATACAAAATAAAGAAACTACTATGATGCTATAATGATGGACACTCGCCATTATACATGTCAGAATCCATGACACAAAGAGTGAGCCCTAATATAAACTACAGACTTGGGTACCACTCTGGAAAACAATGTGCATTATCAACTAACACTCATCACAGGTATAATAAGACCCATTTACTCCATTCCTAACTCTACCTAAGAGAAAACCATACCAGAAATATGAATATGAATGTTCATGGCAATGATGCTCAGAGAAGCCCACATGAAAATGCCTGGCACGAGGGACACTCTTGTAATTCCAGCACACGACTCCAAGGGCCAGCCTGCGCTACTCAGGGCTCTCTGCTGGACACACCACATTCTCCCCTCTGGCCCACATTTTTCACAGGCTGTTTTGCCCAGTGACTGACAATGGCCCATTCCTGCAGGACAAGCACCCTCTAAAGGGCAAATGGCTGAAGACTGCCTTACCTCAACTTTCTTGGAACTGCATGGCTGTCCTAAGGCTTTTCCTACCCAAGGTCAACTCCTTGCCTTCTCCCTCTTACTCCTTCACCTGTCTGGGTCTCACAACTCCCTCACAAGTAGTTCCCCCAATAAATATAAATCTCATTCCAATCTGCTGACTTGTTGTTCTTGGGGGATTTGATTAACCTACTGTCTTTCTTTTCTTGTTGCTGAGACAAAATACCCAACACCCAAAGTCCAAGGAGGAAAGGTTTATTTGACTCACAGTTCGCAGAGGTTTCAGTTCATACTTGGCTGGCTCCAAGGAGGCGTGGTCTGGGGTGGCATCTGTCAGAGGGGTGTCACAAAGGGGAAACAATTCATGGCAAGCAGAAGACAGCAAGGTAGTGAAGAAGCAAAGCAGCAAGCAAAGGCAGGGGCCTTTCTCTGTCCCTTATAGTATATATCCTGGCTACATGCCCTTAGGGCAGGTAGCACTTACACTCAAGGCAGGTCTTCCCATTATCCACACTCAGAACTATGCCAACCCAATCAGTGGACTAATTTAGTAATCACACATCCTTAATCACACTCTCTAGATCCAGCCACCTCTGAAAAAGCCCCACCTACGACACATGAGGCTTTGGGGGACATCTAGACACAAGTCAAAACATCAGGCACTTATCAACAGGAGAATTAATACTCTGCAGTCATATGTAATCAACTTCAACCACATGGAACCCCATGGATCAAAATCATGACGAAATGGGGGTTGCTGAAATAAGGCATCTTTAGGTCTTTCTGTACTTAAGAGTATCCCTTACAATTTTTTTTAAAGGAAAGGCAAGACTAAGAAGTAAACACTGGTCAAACCTATTTGCTACTAACTCAAAGTGTAAAGAATTATTTGGAGCTTCACAATGCTACCTCCTTCTCACTCACTCCATCACAGTTAAAGACTGCTACAAACCTAGCACAGAAAACATACAGTTCTACACTTGTTTCTCTCATCAAATGATAAGTTTCTCCTGTAGTAAGATGCCTAACCTCTTATTTTTAACAGTGGCAGAACATACTGGCATATGGTTACAATGATCATTTATTTTACCTTAGCAGCATTGGACAACCATTTCTAATTTTCACTACCACAGACAATGCTAAGATGAAAAACCTTACACATACATGCTTTAACACCGTGGAAATCCATCTATACAATAAATTCAAACTTGGGTAAAACTGGATATGCATTTTGTCCTGGTTATTTTCTCATTGATGGGGCAAAACACTCGACACCCAAAGTTAAAAGAGGAAAGGTTTATTTTGGCTCATAGTTTGTAGAGGTTTTAATCCATAGTTGGCTGACTCCAAGGTAGAACTGACAGAAAGCAGCTTCCAGCCTCCATTTCCCTTCTTTTTTGGGGGAGTGGGTGCTGGAGATCAAACTTGGGGCCCTGCACTTGCTAGGCAAGCACATCGCCACTGAGCTAAATGCCCAACCCCTACTCTTCCCTTCTTTGTATTCCATCCGAGCTACAAACCTATTGGTTGCTGCCACCCACACCCAGGGTGGGATGGCTGTCTTCAGCAAATCCATCTGGCCACATCCAGAACTACAGGAGAACAATCAGAGAACTAATCTAGTATCACAGGCCCATGGTCCAGCCACCTCCCAAAAGCACCACCTACCAGCACAGGAGCCTTTGGTGAGATGTCTAGATACAAGCCGTAACAGTGCACCAACAAGTATTTATGGGGAAACAAGAAAACGAGAGCACAACTCCGCAGACAAGGCACCTTTCAAGGACAGCACTTTCACACTGGGGCGCAAGAACAAGCAGGCAGCCCAGCTTCTTGTCCACTTTCTTTGCCTGCCCAGATTATCACAGTACTTCCTTCCCATCCACAAAGAACATCAATCTCGCTCAGGTAAGCACAGCAAGGCCATTTTCCCATAGATAACAAGGACACAACACAGAACTGAGAGGGAGCAACTAAACCATTATTTAAGCAGGGAAGGAGACTATTATTTCATCTTTCCTTTTCTGCTCCTTCCTTCACCCTAGAACTATGTTTAAATTTCCACTACCCTTAAACAAACAAAAACAGTCCTTCACTTGTGCTACCCCACTGTGGCTTACAACATCAATAGACAATGACTTTCATACTGCCAAATCCCATGACCTCACTGGATTTTATTCTCATACCACTTGCTGTACTATGTGTTTATGAATGTATTTCTTGGCTCTCCCAGTCTTTCTTTTCTCCTTTCTCTCCATGTTCTATTCTCAAAGCTTTTCTGAGTCACCCCCTCATGTAACTCGAAGGGACAGTCTAATTGGTGAAAATAGATTTGAGAATGCTGAACCTAAAAGCTGATCTGAGAGATGCACAACTTGGGGGAATTCTGTGAATCACCTGATATCAAAACTCTATGCATTTTTTTTCAGTTTCCACAAAGAAATATGGTTAGAAACTAGTTAGAAATTATAGAGAACAGTATTACTGAATCATTTAGCAATGTTATCTTGAACTACCAGGTGAAATTCTGATACATTTATATCACATTGTTATCAATGCCAATATCATTGAAAAAACTCTGACCTCCGAGAAATACGAAATGGGCAAAGATAGGAATATAAAGTACACAAGTGATCAAATAACCCTAGTCAACTACAGGTATTTTCCCTACACTACACACGTTATTAAAGGACAAACAAACAAATAAACAAAAAGCCAAAAACACGACAACAAAAAAAAAACGCCTTTGAGGGCTTCCTTCCTCATTCAAATGGTTGTAGGTCTATGAACTAACTCAAGCTTGTGAGTTACGGGACAAAAACTTTTAGGACGGACCACTCACACTAGAATTATGTTTGCTAGCTGCACGCAGTGGTACACATCTGTAATCCCAGACATTCAGTAGACTGAGGCAGGAGAATTCCAAGTCCAGCTTGGGCCACATAATAAGACGCTGTCTCCAAATTTTAAAAAGTTCTGAGGGTGTAACTCAGTGGTGCCTAGCATGAGCAAGATCCTGAGGTTCAATGCCCAGGACAATCAATCAAGGAACTGGATCACTCAATAAATCTAGTCACTTAGACCTACAGCTTTTCTACTTTAACAGACCAAGTGAGACTAGGTACAGTGCCCCTTCATTTCAGTGCTAGGTTCACTCTGACCCTACTAGCAAATATTACAGGTTAGGCTATTAAGATTACTGCTTTGGCTCCACTGTCCACTGCAGTAACCACACCCACCCCGTCCTTGGTGACCAGGCACAGCTACTCAACCCCTGCTACTCCAGGATCCAATTATCCCCATGACATTTAAGGATCCCAGCTCAGTGGTAGCAGTTCTCACAGTAATTTCTGACTTCTAGAGAGAAGGGGACCACAGAACTCTCAGAGACCAGGCTTTTCCCTTACAAATGTACTTCTCACAGCTGCAATCTGAAGCATTAGCTCTGAATCCTCCCAGGGTATATGACCAGGTTTTGTGATAAATCCACTCTAACATGCCAAGTTCTCTAAGCCTTTGAATCCTTTCCTACTGCGGTACACCAAGGTGATGCTGGCACCTAAGCTTCACTTTTTGCTGGTGATTCTTTTGCCTCACTCTCCCAGAGTGCTGGGATAACAGTGTCTGCTGCTACAGCCCTTTCTGACCTTTGAAGTTACAACACTGAACCCAGAATCTCTACTTAGTAGGCCCTTACCAATAAATTCCTTCTGATCCAACTTTACATTCCTTCCAATTATCCCACACCATTCCCACAAATATTTATCCAGGTTCATGTCAATATAGTGGCAGACCTATAATCTTTTGGCACGTGCCAAGTACCTCCTCATGGGTTGCCTAATTATAGAACCAGAAGAAAAAGCAATGGTGGGGCAGGTTCAGAGAAAAACCCAAAAGGAAGCCAACGACAGGTGTTTTGGGCACTCGGAGATGAAGTTCCTCTGGCAAGGGTGAAAAGACTGCTTCTACCAGCAAAGCTGGCACAGCAGAACTCAAAGTCTCCAGCATAACCAGATTCTGACCACATGCACTCCACGCAATTCAATATGCAGGATTCCACCCCTTGCAATCAATACCATGGCCCATGAATGGAGCATTCTATTTGCACTGTCTTTTAGAGTAGTCATTAAAACTTCCAGTTCCCTTATATGGAATCTGAGCTGAGAATTTATAACTCTGAACTCATTCTGCACTGTAATGTTTGAACTTGGCTGAGTCAAACAATACTTTCCAGAATTTCCTTTCCCATGTTTCTGGTTTGGGTGGGCCACAAGAGAGTCCTGTACAGCAGCTGGAGGGCATAGAAGGAGCAGCTACAACACGGCTGGTACACACTGCTCTGCCAATTTCTGCCTCCCCCCCCCCCACCAGTGTCCCTTGAGCTTCTCTGCCTCCTGGGCTAAATGTGCACATTTAGCTACCTGCGAGTCCCTTGCTCTTGTAGGCCATCCACTCAACCAGAGTCAGAGACAAATGAAACTGGCACAGCTTTCTCAACACCCCGCCAGGTCATTCTTGTTCTTCCTGTCCACTTTACATTCATCTTCCTTTCCCAAATGTCTGCCCTCCGGACTTTAAACACTAGCCTCAGGCATGAAAACAACAGGGACTTAGAGGCTGCTGGGCTAGCTCCAACAAACCCCTGAAACAATACACATGCACGTATCCGTATTTATTTTTCTTCATCTACTGGTTCTGTTGTCTGACTGAATCTGTGTTATTCGGTGGGGGGATTACAAGGCTAGGGATACAGCTCAATGGTAAAGCACTGCTTAAGCATATACAAGGCCAGGGTTCCATCCCCAAAATACACGAAACTCAGAATTATAGCTTTACACCAGTGTAGCAACCAGACCTTTAACCACACAGCCTCGATCTCTCCATTATTTAATCCTAGCTACTGCACACGGTTGTTTGAGTAGCCACAAAGCAGCCACTGAACTAAACACTAGAAAATCATGGGCAGCTGGGAATTTACCTCAAGTGGTAGAGCACTTGGCAAGCAAGCACAAGGCCCTGAGTTCTATCCCCAGCACCAAAAAAAAAAAAAAAAAAAAAAAAAAAAAAGAAGAAAAACATTTCAAACAGAGGTAAAGAAGTAAGTACCAGGATCTCAGGAGGAGGAAGAGGAGAGGATGTTGAGCACGGGAGAATAAAGAAGGCTCAGTATGTGGGACAGAAAAGAACGCGTCATTAAGCACAGTTTCACTTTCCATACTTTGTTTCAACTATGGTCTGAAAATGCTAAGCAGAAAATTCCAGAAATAAAGTGTAAAGGCTGGATATGTACCTCTCAGAAACAAAGCATTTGCAATGCATGCACAAGAAAAACTCTAGGTTCCATATTCCATTCCAGCTAAGTAAGTTTTAAATTATACACTGTTCTGAGTGGAGTAATGAAATCTTGTGCCGCCTTGTTCTGTCCTGCCTAGAATGTGAATTATCCCTTTAGCTGGCAAATCCATAATTATTTCTATGTACACTACTGGCCTGTTTAGTCACCTAATAGCCACCTGGGTTATCAGTTCCACTTTTGTGGTATGGACAGCGGTGTGTTCAAATAATACTTATCTTACTAAAGGCCCCAGAAGTCCAAAAATAGTGATAGTGGCAATTTTGATATGCCAAAGAGAAGTCATAAAATGCTTCCCTCAGTGAAAAGCTGGAAGTCCTACACTAAGAAAAAACCTTATGTCAAAGTGCTTGAGCATGGTGTTGCACACCTGCAATTCCAGCACTAGGGAAGCTGAGGCAGGGGGAGCACCACTACACTTTGAGTTCAAGGCCAGCCTGAACTGCACAGCAGGACACTTTCTCAAAAACAAACAAAACAAGAAAAACTTAGGTCAAGGTTGTCAAGATTTATAGTAAGAATGAATTTTTCTCTATCAACAAAATGGTGGAGAAGAAAAAAGAAAGTAAAGCTGGGCACATGACACATGCCTGTAATTTCAGCACTCTGGGAGGCTGAGTCAGGAGGATGCCCCACCCAGCAACTTAGACCTGCCTGAAAACAAGAGGGTAGGTAGTAGCTTAGAGTGTAGCTCAGCTATTGGGGAAAAAAAAGTATTAAAGAAAAAAGAAATTTATGCTGGTTTTGTGGTCACACCTCCAACTGCAAAAGTTACGGCCATAGTGTATGGCAAGTGCTTAGTTAAGATGGAAAAAACAATAGAATCGTGGGTGAAAGGTACATGGGGAATGTGTTCCAACTGACGGCAGCTCACTGTGCCTGACAGCACTAGTCCAACAGGAAGACCAGCACAGCGTCCCCAGCCAGGAGAGACACCAAGCAATCTACTGCAAATAGCAGGTGGTCACACGCACCTTCATCACAGATGTGCATAACAGAAAAATAAACACAGTGTATGTAGGTTTGGTACCATCTCCTTTATGGGTACCCGCCTGTGGTCTGAGAACACACCATCCCCAGATAAAGGGGGAGACTATCCCTGAGGCCGTGCTTTAAAATTTTTTTCTGAGCCAGGAGCCTGGTGGTGCACACTTGTAATCCCAGCCCTTGGGAGGCTGAAGCAGGAAGACAGGGCATTAAAGCCCAGCCTAAGCAACACTGAAAAACCCAGGGGTGGAAGGTGGGTTGGGGGTCATACACACACAAAGCTCTTTAAGCAATGGAAAGCCATTGAGTTTTCAATAAAATGGCAACATGATCAGATCTACCTTCTTAAAACCTAATATGAATTTATTTGTTTACGTGTGTGGTACTGGAGATTGAACCCAAGCCTTCATACTGAGCTACACTCCCAGCCCTTTTAATTTTTTTTTTGAGACAGGGTCTCCTTAAGGCCAGGCTTGAACTTGTGATCCTCCTGCCTCGGAGCCTCCTTTGTGCTGCAACACACATCAACGATCTTACTTTTTAACACTAACAGAATTGTGAATATATTTACCTCATCCAAAACCTCATTATCTTAAAGCTAGCTATACCTGCAAAAACATAAAATACATGCACAAGGTTATTTATTGCCATAATTGTTTACATTGGTAACATAGCACACATATTCATCACTAGAGTTACACAGATAAATGAAGGCAGAGCTTCTACGACGAGATCTCCAGAACACAATCATTCCTTAGTATCCACAGGAAATTAGTTGCAGGACACAGACGGACGGACAGACAGACAGACATACAGACAGACAGACACACACACACACACACACACACACACACAATTCCGCAGGTACCAAAATCTTTGGGTGCTCAAGTCCCTTAAATAAAATGGTGTAGCATTTCCATATAACCTAGGCCAGTGATGGCAAACCTTCAGGAGACTGAGTGCACATGCCACAACCCAAAACCCACTTATTTATCACAAAGTGCCAACACTGCAATTGAATCCGAATACTGAGGTTTTAATTTAGAAAAAACAATTCATACATTAACATCTTTTGTCTTAAAAGAAAAACATAGTGACAGAGCTTTCAATGATACAAACGGCTTTTTATTGAAAAGTACAGTTTGCATTTGGTCAACTTTTGCACAATTAATGTGCTCTTTGCTGCTGTATGCATGTTGATAATCTGTCAAAGTTTGGCTGGGGCAACCTGGCTCACATGCTGACAGAGAGAGCTCTGTGTGCCCGCTGCGCTACCACTGACTTAGGCTAATCCTGCTGTACACTTTAGGTCACCTCTAGATTACTTATAATACCTAATACAGTGAAAACGATACATAAACAGTTATACTGCATTGTTTACAGAAAAATGACACGAAAAGTCCACCCATTCAGTACAGATTTTATTTTCAATCTATGGCTGAAATTCCTTGAATGCAGAACCTACAGATACAAATGGCCAACTGTACTAAGAGTTAAAAGCAGAACAGTGTACACAGATTACAGAATGTGTAATTTATTTTTTATTTTTTGGTGTGGTGCCGGGGATCGAACTCAGGGCCTTGTGCTTGCAAGGCAAGCACTCTAATCACTGAGCTAAATCCCCAGCCCCCTGGAATGTGTAATTTATAGTGTTAAAAATAAAAATACGATGTTTCTGTTTGAAAAACTGAAGCCAGGTATTGTGACACACTCCTGTTATCCTGGCACTCAGAGCGGCTGAGGCAGAAAGATCACAATTTCAAGCCCAGTCCAGACAATTTAGTGACTTAAATCCCATCTCAAAGTAAAAATGGCTAGGGAGAGTTCAATGAAAAGGCCCTGAGTTCAACTCCCAGTACCATAAAAAGAAAAAAAGAAAGAAAGAAAAACACTGAAACTCCACAGCAATAAAACAGAAACTGCAGAAACTGGGGCAGGAGAGGAGTGATAAATAAGCAGAATAAGGGTGAGACTGGGAATAAAACTGCTTAAAACAGTTAATTTCTGAACTACATAAATACTTTACCTGGTTAAAAAAATACAATGAAAAATTAAAAGTATTTCATGCAAAAAAAAAAATCAAGTATTTTAAATCTTTTGTAATTCAGAATGTCAACTGTACATCCTTTTGTGGATCTATTTTAAGAACAATATAAAACTATACCTGCAAACTCAACAATCTAACTACAAATACATGTAGGCTAAAAAAAAAAAAAAAAAAAAAGAAAACACTGGGCATGCTGGTATATGCACGTAATCCCAGTTTAGCCAATTTAGCAAGATGGCGTGTCAGAATCAAAAAAATAAAAAAAGGCCGAGGATGTAGCTCAGTGCAAAGGCCAAGAGCTTGGGCCTTCAAAAAAAAATTTACTCCAATCTAGAAACATCTCAAATGGAATATTTTAAAATGCCTCACCAGTGTCTTCATTTACTCTTTCAACATTTGGATAATATCTACTCAAATGAACCACACAGTTAACCTAACACTGAACATTCTGAGCACAGACCAACTCCACTCCCCTGCCTCAGGTGCCTCCCTCTACTTCTCTGAAAGGCTATTATGGAGACCAGGTATCTTCACTAGTAGCAGCACCTCTAACTCACCTCCCACATTGCTCTAAAACACAACTCCAACCAACCCTACTCTCATGGTTTTCTCCAACCTGAAGAATAAACACCAGCCTCATTCAGGTGAAATGCAGAGTTTAAAATCTGACCCCAAATTCATGCCTACATAAAGCAGGCATAGGAAACCAGAGGTGGTAAAGTGGTAACAACATCATCATCACCAAAGTCCACTGAGCATTTACTATATCCCAGTAGCCCTAGTCATCACTTAGAGCATCTAAGCTTAACCTGATAAAGTAAGTCTTCTCATCCTCCATTAGACCAACGCACACAGCGTGGCAGGAGTAAAAGACAACAGTGGAGCTGTCTTGCAGCTGGGCTCCAAACCCCGGATGGTCTGGAAGGCCTCCTTCATTCTCTTGGCAAGCCTCTACTCCTGCATTCCCTCTGCCTTCCTTCCTCTCTTCCCCTACTGTTGACCCTAGTCTACCACTACTGCCTCTTCCCAGAGAGTCGTCGACATAAATTCCCTCACTGAACGCAAGAACTTCTCTATCGGGCTGTAAAAATGTACTTCTATTAAGTTACAAGACTTGGTCTAGAAAGGACTAATGGCAATTCTAAAGCGGTAAAGTAGCCATCAAGTAAAGATTTAACCAAAGCTGGTGTGCAGCGCAGGCCTATAACCCCAGCTGCCCACCAGAATGAAGCAGGAGGATGGAAAGTTCAAGGCCAGTCTGCGCAACTCAGCAAGACCCTGTCTCAACAAGGGGGTGGGGGAGAGACCAGTCGTGGTGGCACACACCTGTGATCCCAGCACTCAGGAGGCTCAGATAGGAAAATCACCCCAAATTGAAGTCAGTCTGGGCTATGTAGTGAGTTCAAGGCCAGCCTCAACTACATAGCGAGACCTTGACTCAAAAATCCAATGGGTGGGTGGGTGGGTGTGTTTGTGGGTGTGTGTGTGTGTGTGTGCACGCGCGCGCGCGCGTGCTGGGCTGTAGCTCAGTACTAGGGCATTTGCCTAGCATATCAAAAACTAAACTCGACAGTGACATACAACTAAGCAAATTGTTTATTCCAATGTAGGGGGAAAAAAATCCTATTAGTATCTACAGCAAAGTTAAAAAGTGGAGAGGAAAAAGAAACCTCCATTTACAGGCACCAGCTGCTGTACTTCAGTAACTATACTACAAAAATCCCTTTCATTTTATTCTCATAACTGGCTTATACAATAGGTTTTATCCCAGTTTGCAGCTAAGGAATGGAAGGTTTAAAAGGCCACTTTACCAGGCTACTTGGCATGTGGTGACACACACTTCTAAGCCCCCGCACTCTGGGAGGCTGAGGCAGAAGGATCTCAAGTTTGAGCCCCGCCTGGGCAACTTAGCAACTCAGCAACTCATGAGACTCAGTCTAAAAACAAAAAAGCCTGGAGATGCAACTCAGTTCAAAGGCCTTGGGTTCAATTCCCAGTGCAAAAAAACAACACAAGGGGCTGGGGATTTAGCTTAGTGATTAGAGTGCTTGCCTTGCAAGCACAAGGGCCTGAGTTCGATCCCCGGCACCACAAAAAAAAAAAAAAAAAAAAAAACCACAAAATGAAAAAACCCAACATGATGCATCACCAGCTATGGCCTTCAACTAGTAAGGAGAGGTTGATTTCAACCCAAAGGGTCATGCCTTGAACAATGTGCCAACTCCAGAGAGTGCACATTCTTTCCATAATACCATGTCTTCCAAACAGCAAAATAATTGGTCAAAAAGCTGATTCTCTTCTTGTAACTACTCATTCCAGAAAAAAGGGAAAGCAAACACATTTAATTAAGTATCTACTGAGTGTATTTATATTTAAATGCTCCTCAGCAACTTGAGATTCTGCTATTGGGTATCCCAAAGCAAACGCTAAAGACAGTTTTAACCCCTAAATAACAGAATTAACTCTTCGAAAACAAAGTATACTTTTCATGTATTTCTTATGTGCTAGAGAAAACATGCTGACAAGGAGTACAGCCAGGAAAGCTGTAATCCTGTGTGCAATCAAGTGCGTCCCAGGAGCATGAGAACACTAATTGTTTAACTTCTTCCAGTTAAGACTAGTACAGTAACTCTCTTATCAACACAAGAACCAAATCTGATAGGACCACAAAATGCAGCACACACCAGCCACACATCGTAACTTTTCAGTCCACAAGTAAGGGAGAGGGCACAACTACCCAGGACACAAAGTAAGGACACTGTTGGGAAGACATTGCTTTTCTTTTCTCTTCTTCCCCTCCCCACCAGGACACTGGATTGGGCCTTTGCACTGGGCTATGAGTCTAGTTCCCCATCTCTTTAACGTTTGAGACAGGCTCTCACTAAATTGTTAAGGCCAGGCTCCACCTGCAATTGGCCTCAGTCTCCCAGAGGGCTGGGAATACAGCAATCATGCCACCATGCCCAGCCAGGGGGCCACTGTTTTTCCAGCAGGCACCTGTACTTGGCCCCAAAAGACCAGACTAAAAGCCAAAATGAAGTCATTCATAATGAAGTTAACCAAAACTAACTTGTTATCTGACCTTCTGAGAAATCAGGAAAGAGAACCAAATTTCCCCAAAAGGCCAGTTTCAACTCACAAGATACAGCAAGGCCCTAAATTTGATCCCCAGCACCCCAAAAACAAACACCCCAATTCACATGATAATGAGGTTCCTTCAGCTTTAATCCTTACAAAAAAGTAACCTGAAGGAATCTATTGTGAACCAATCAGTTATTTTCCTATTGTTGTCTCCCTGTCACAGCCTTATAAGGAAAGTAACTCTGAAATGACCAACCAGGGGCTGGGGATTTAGCTCAGTGGTTAGAGTGCTTGCCTCACAAACACAAGGCCCTGAGTTCGATACCCAGCACCAAAAAAAAAAAAAAAAAAAAAAAAAAAAAAAAAGAAAAGAAATGACCAACCTCATCTTTGTTCTTTGTTTCCACTTTCTTCAGGCCTTAACTATCTATAAAGCCAACTTCCAAGCCCCATGCAGTCCACCTATATTCCCAGCTACTCAAGAAACTGAGGCTGGAGAGTCACAAAAGCCCAAGGAGTTCAAGATTAGTCTAGGCAACACAGCAAGACCTCAGCTCGAAAAATAAAAATTTAAACTTAAAAAATAAAACCAACCTCTTCTGCTCACATTCTACTTTTGTGGAATAAAGTGCTGCATGTTTCTAGAATCACAAAGCAAATTAATATCTCTAAATTGGAATTTTGTTCTTTGATGACACCAATACCCCACATTTCCCAATGGCTGTTCCAGGGAACAGACTACTATATTTTACAATGTTCAAATACTGCACCAAAAAGAAAAGAGGTTTTGAGGCAGAATATGGAAAACATTACTACAATAATTTTTCAGCATTTTCAATTTGGTAGTGTGAATCTGACACTAAAAGTAGGAAGAACATAGCACTGGTTCCCAAACATATAATCAAGGAACCTTGTTCCCCACTGTGGCATCTCTGAGAACAGGCATTACCAAGAAAGCCACCTTAAGCAACACTGACACCAAAATTAACTTACTGACATCCTATTGTTACTCTGTTCTGAATTGCTAATTAAAGACACTATAGAAAACAGGACAACCAGCTGGGCACAGTGAAGCACACCTGTAACCCCAGCACTCTAGGAAGCTGAGGCAGGAGGATGGCAAATTCCAGCCCAGCCTGGGCAACTTAAGGAGACCTGTCTCAAAGTGTGAAGGACCTGGGTTCAATTCCTGGTATCACCCAAAGGAAAAAAAAAAAGAAAAAAAAAAATCAACCCTCAGTAGCTGTGGTTCCATACCCAAAGATTCAACCAACCTAACAAAATATTTGGGGGGAAAAAAAATTGTGTCTGTACTAAATATGTACAGACTTCTTTTTATCATCATTCCCTAAGTATAGTAATGACAAATAAAAATACAGTATTTACATAGCAGTAAATATTACAGTAACAGAAGAAATGACTAAAAGAATATGGAAGGACATGCAATGTGTTAAAGCTTCAGGTTAATATCACATTTTATATAAAGGGTAAGCACTAGCAAATTGTGGTACCCAAGAAGTCTTGCAACCGAAATCTCTTGGACTAAGGGCCAAATTTACTGTTGAAATTCTAGAAATCAATGAAAAACTTTTTAAAAATCTCAAGTTAGGGCTGGGGATCTAGCTCAGTGGTTGGAGTGCTTCCCTAGCAAGTGCAAGGGCCTGAGTTTGATTCCCAGAACCAAAAAAAAAAATCTCAAATTAAACTGGATGTGGTGGTGTGCGCACCTGTGATCCCAGTCAGCATTTAGGAGCTAGAGCAGGAAGACTGCGAGTTGGAGGTCAGCCCGGGCTAAGTAGGGACTTCAAGGCCAGCCTAATCTAGAGACCCTGTAACAAAAAAACAAGCAAAACTTTAAGCAAAGAGATGCCTCAAGGCACATAATGGCCCTTTTGCCTGAGCCATGTCACAACTACTTTAACAATAATTATTACACTACTCTAAAGATCAAAAATACTATTTCTTATAAGAAACCAGTATCTACTACCCGTACTTGATATAAACATATCGCACAACCTTAAATATATTTATCAAATCTGATAATGAACGTTCTATAAATCATTAGCTACTATGATGTTTTTCAGATTTTGTCCACTAACTAAAGCTAAAGAGAGAGAATGAGAGATACTAGACCGCTCCAAAATTTCACAACCTCTACACTGTTCACAAGAGTGTTCAGTATGCCCAAGTATAAACCAACAGGTTTAGCTGTAATTTTTACAGCCTAACAAAAGCTATGCAGAAAGCAATTACTGTACTCCGCAGCAATCCTTTCAGACTGCAGAGTTCCTTCCAGAAAATTCGAAGAGACGAAAGTTACTGACATATTCTCATTTCGGTGGGAACATCATCTTTGGCACAAACCACATTATACACTGAAATCCTCTTAAACAGTCGAACGTACCTTGTACTGCTTATTGATGTGCACGATAAACAACCAAACCTTTTGGCCAAGACTAAAAACACTTAGAAATGGACGGAATACCCGGAATCTAACCCGCACATAAAAAGCAAGTCAATGTACCAACAATTGCGTACGCAAACTTTGAGATGCGCACGGAACGACGTCGACGACTGAAACCACCGCTCAAAACGCACCCCGTGAGGCCGCCGAGAACGCAGCGCCATCCGCGCAGGAAGCCGCGGACCGCGACCCCGCGCTGCGCAGTCCCGGCCCCGCACACCCGTCCGGGCGCGTTCCTGCGCGCACACCAAGGTCACGCAGGATGGGGCGCCGCGCCCCCCGCCAGGGCGCAGGGGCTGGGCGTCCCCGGAGCCCGCAACCTCACGAGGCGCCGCAGCGGCGAGGCCCCGACCCCGGCCTCCAGGGGCGGCGAGCCGGCGCGCGTCCCCGGGGTGACCTGGCCGCGGGGGTCTCGCCACGCCCCTCCCCCCACGGCCCAAGTTATGCAACGCTCCCCGCCCCCCGCCCCCGCCCAGCTGCGAACAAAGCGCGCGCGAAAGGGCCGAGGGCCGGGGACCGGCTGGGGGCGGCCGCCATGTTGGCGGGGGCGACGGGGACCGGGCGGGGGCGACGAACAAAGGAGCGCGCGCCCGCCCCGGGCCCGGCCCGCCGCGCCCGGCCGGCAGGGGGCGCTGAGGGGCGCCGCCCGCGGACAATGCGCCCCGGGCCCGCGGGCCGCGCTCACCTGAGTCCCCGGCCGCCGCCGGACCGGCCGCTCGCGCCCCTCACGGCCCATACCCGCCACGCATGCCTCACCTGCCGGCCACCGAGGCCGCCGTTCTGAGGCCCCGCGGGTCCGCCGTGGCTCGCTCACGCTCCCGCCGGCCCAGCCGAGCCAGACGGCGCCTCCCCGCCCCCGCTCCTTGCCGCGGCCGCCGCCCGCCCCCCGGCCGCCACGGCGCACGCGCACTGCGGCCGCCGAACTGCGACGGCCGCGCCGCCCCGGCGCCCGGCGCCGACGGCCGCACTACGCAGGCGCGGGGGCGGGATGGGGCGGGGCCTGGCGCCGCTCACCTGGAGGGCGGGGCGCGGGCCCGAGGCTGCCAGGTGGGTGCGGGGAAGCCGCAGCTGTCGGTGCGCAGCTCCCCGGGCCCAGTGCTCCCCAGGGCGGGACGCCCGAGAAGGGTTTCGTTTTCGCGCTGGAGGAGGGCTTTGGAGGAATGACCAGCCCTTTCTCCTGGACGTCAGCAGCCGTGGTCCTGAGGCGTCAGACCTCGAAGACGGATGAAGCTGCATCACCTGGCGCGGCTGGTTCGCGGGACAGGTGGGCACGAGCAACGCAGACCCTGCAGCTCGGCTCCGTCGTCCGGGTTGGATTCGCTCCCGTGGCTCCCTGGACGGGGCCTTCCTCCACCACGGCAGGTGCCACTCCGCACCCACAGCTGCCTCCTTGCCGAAAGCCGGGCGCTCGGCCGGGCAGAGACCCCCAGAGCGTCACCTGCCTGCACCTGGCATGGCCCTTCTGGGTTCCCACGGGATTGGCTTCCGCAAGGCCCTACGCCTCTGGTGTCCAATCGCCTCGCGGAAGACTTCACCCAGCTCTGCTCACAAGGTTTGGAACCAGAAATTCCCACGATCGCCAAGTAAATTCGTTGAACTTCGGTTTCACTTACGATGCGTTTTGAGTCTTTTTTCTTTGCCGGAAGAAGGGGAGAGGAAGTGTAAAGAATGCTTTTTATTCCTGTGGAGTCGAATACGGGACTTGGAGGCCAAGTCCAGGTCTGAATCCAGCTTGAAGCTCTCCTCGTCCTGTCCCCTCCCGTAGTCCAGTGTCCTGGAGCCGGTCACAGAGTTGGTTCCTCGAGTACGACAGCATCACCATCTCCCAGAGTGGCTGAGGTCAAATTACAGGACTTATTACTGGAAAGCACTTTGTGTGCTCTCAACTGCCGCACGGTTGTTAGTTCGCAATGCTCTTTGGGGTTTTACTGGCACCTTTTTTTCCAAATAAGATTGATATGTGCCTGCTCAAACAAATTAAAGTGCTTGCCTCAGATGACATATTTGGCAGGCATGACATGTTCACAGGCCAACTAGAGGGCTAATTTCAATACAGAGATATAACCAGCTCGTGAGCATTCAGTGAGGATCGGCTTTCATCTGAGTATGTCAGGAGTGGAGTGAAGAAGGATGGGAGGGAGGCTGGTGGTGCCACCGAGGCAGCGTCGTGAAACACTTCATGTCATTGAGGAGGCCCCTGAATTTTGCCACATCAACACTGTTGACATTGGGACTGGATAATTCTTTTTTGAGGATTGTCCTGTGCATTTTAGGATGTTTGGAGCACCCTGGCCTCTACCCAGTAGATGCCGTTAGCAGACACCCTCCCCCAATGCTGACAAGTGAAACTGTCTCTAAATCTGTGGACCGACCTTCTTTTCCCTTCTTCCAACCCAAGGTTGGGTTGAAATGCCAAGGTTTAAATTTTGCCTGCAGTGGTATTCAGAGAGGCTCTATCAAGAAACCACAGGCCACGCTGGGCGCAGTGATACATGCCTGTGATCCCAGCAACCTGGGAAGCAGAGGCAGGAGGGCGGCAAGTTGTAGCCCAGCCTGGGCAACTCAGTGATTTAACCTTGTGTCGGTGTAGCTCATTGTGTAGGCAGTGGGCTCAATTGTCAGTCCTGGGGGGGGGGGGGCGCATTCCAGAGCTATGAATGACTAAATGGAATTTTTGTGTATACCTGCCAATAAATGTAAATGAATCTCATCGAAGTGAGGGGGGAAATTCAGACAAATCCAGATTGAGAGACAGTCTAGAAAATAACTCCAATGGATTTTTGAAAAATTCAGTATTAGGAAAAACAAAGCCAGAGAATCCATCCAGAAAAAGGACACCACATCCAAGTCCATCAGCTGACCCCTTGACCCAGCACCGGGTTGAAGTAGGAAGCTATGACATTTGAAGGACAATTGGAAAACTTTGTGTGTGGCCTTTGTATACAATGAAGGATATTACTGAATCATTGTTAAAGTTGTTAGCTTTCCTATAGCTCACAAGAATGTGCTTATTCTTAAGAGATGCTTACTGAATCGTCTGAAGTCAAAAGTCCTGATGGCTACTTGCAAATGGTTTAGAAATAGGTATGTTGCCAGGCATGGTGACACACACCTGTAATCCCAGCACTGGGGGAGGCTGAGGCAGGAGGATCACCATGAGTTCGAGGCCAGCCTGGGCTACATAGGGAATTCAAGGCCAGCCGGAACTACCTAACAAGATCCTCTCTCAAAACAAAACAAAAGGAGAGAAATAGATATGTTTACTTTCAAATTTACTTGCAGAAAAATGTACTTCATGTGTCAATAAAGCGAATGTAGCAAAATGTTGATAATCAATGAATCTGGGTCTGTGGATGTTCAGTCTTTGCCAGCTTTTCTGGAGAACTGAAACTTCTCAAAATAAAATGTTGGAAAAATAGAATCCAAATTTTTTGTTTTTTCTCTGTACTGGAGATTGAACCCAGGGCCCTCATACTGAGCTGCAGTCCCAGCCCTTTTTTGTTTTTAGTTTTGAGACAGTGTCTCACTGAGTTGCCCAGGGACTGGGCTTGAATTTGCAAACCTCTTTCCTCGGCCTCTTGAAGAGCTGGAAACACAGGTGAGTGCCACCAAGCTCACAGTTCATTTTTTTATGGGTTTTCAACCGTACTTCACTTCTGAAGATTGAGTCTGAGAGCCTACTTGTTTTTTTCTCCCACACCAAGCTGATTAAATACAATTAACAGGATAAAAGTCTTGGCCTACATGGGGCTCTTCTAACTCAAGGTTGTTGACTGCCCCGGGATGAATATGCGCTTGGGATGTGGGGGTGGGAGAAGGAAAAGCTGTTAAAGGGCGGAGAGGAGGTTAGACCTAAATTGGACGGCAATATATCCACCCACGGGCATTGACAGGATAATCATAAACCTCCCCTTGGAGTCCTTGCCAAGTTGTGTATTAATTATAGAATTATTCAGCACAGGAAAGTTTTCTGTATCCAGTATATATCCAAGCATGCGAATAACTCTTTGCATTGGCTTAACTTCTGCACGGGTGCTATGGTTTAGGGTCTTTTAAATTGCTGTCTTTGTTCTTTATCTTTGGAGGTTTTTGTTCATTGGTTTTTGGCCGTCCTGGGCCCCAAACCCAGGGGGGCAGTATACCACTGAGCGCTACCCTCAGCCCTTTCTGTTTATTTTGACGTAGCATCTTGCGAAGTTGCCCAGGTTGGCCTCAGCCTTGTGAGTAGATGGGATTACAGGCATGTACCTCAGTGCCCAGCTTTGGTATTGTCATCTGAATGTGTCCCTCAAAGGTTCGTGTGCTGGAAGCTTGGTCCCCAATGTGGTGATATTAAGAGGTGCTGGGACCTTTAACAGGTGGGACTAGCAGGAAATAATTAGATCACCGGGGATAGCACCTTCAGGAGGGATTAAGGGTAAAGATTCGTATGAGTCTCCAATTAGTTCTCAAAAGAAGATTGTTACAAAAGACCCAGGTTGAGCTGGATGCAGTGGGTGTAGCTCAGTGGTAGATACCTCTGCCTCTATCCCCAGTACCAGGAAAAAAAAAGGAAGGGAGAGAGCAAGAAAGAAAAAGGCCAAATGTGGTGTGCACACTTGTAATCCTAGAATTTGGGAGGCTGAGGCAGAAGGATCACAAGTTCAAGGCCAGCCAGAAGTACATAGTGAGACTCTTACCCCCTCCAAAAAAAAGGAAGGCTGTCTGACTAGGTCCTCTCTGGTTTTTGGCCTCCTATCTAATCATGTAATGTCTCCCTTTTGCACACGTACCCACAATGCTGCCATCTGCTGTGATAGGATGCAGCTGAGGGAGCCCTCACCAGAGCTGCTACCATTCTGTTTGGACTGTGGCCTTCAAAACTATGAGCTAAAGAAACTTGTCTACACATTACTCAGTGTCAAGGATTGTTTTTATAGAAATAGGAAGTGGACTAATACTTGGATGGATGGACTGGGGGTCCACTGGTCTCCCTACAACAGTGCTTTTTCCCCAGTAGCTGCCTGGGTCATCCCTGGATGGTTGGGTCACCTGCTCCCATGCAGCGGTTCAAGGGTCATTGAACTGGGACCACCCAGGTGTTCACATTTGATAAACAGTATTTAACATGTTGACCCTCAGTATGATTGAGGCTCATGCAACCTTTCCCATTCCCCCCACAACTATAGATTGTAGATACAGTGAATCAGACAACCCCAATCTGTGCATCATGGTGATAATGTGCCCTCACTGGGACAGACAGCCATTCTGGGTTAGGCCTACAGAGGTCCTGGGACTTGAGCTCTAAGAGGTACAGTTGACACACTCGTGTTAAACTGTGTTAAGTTTAGCCTAACCCTGTCATAGCTTGGCCCAACACAGTCTCCAAACACAATAGTGTAAATGTAACCTAACCTAAGAGTGTCCTCTTATAACCAGCCACGTCTTGGCCAATCATAGCAGTCAGGCTTCAGCCACTCATCGCTACCAGCTGCTCTCACCATATCCAAATAAGGCAAATGCCAGTCTGGTCATCACTTCTGTATGTCACTTCCGTTTCTCAGGCTGTAAATATAACCTGCATATGTGGTCGGGCAGCATTCTAAACTAACTTTGATTCTGAATGCTGCTTGGTTCTAGGATGTTTTTCATCTTCGAAGACTGTTAAATTTAACTAATCTCAGATTTTTCTTTAAAGGGCTCAGGTGACCAGGGCCTGCCTGGACAGTCAGTAGAGGGACCAAAAAGAGGGGTGCTGGGAAGGAGGCAGAGAGAGAGGTCGAGGTTAGACCCCGACTCACCATCCCCAGCCCTGCCCAGCCTTCTGGAGTTGTAAGAGGGCAGAACGGGTGAGAACACCGGGTCATACCACTTGTCATTGCCATCCTATCTCTTCTTACGAGCTCCCAGAGGGCAAGCCCTTGGTTCTGTGCTGTGTCTCCACTGCTTACTCCAAAGCCCGGTGAGAAAAAGGATTCATTAAAGATGGCTAAAGCCAGGCATAGTGGTGTGCACCTGTAACCCCAGCACTCTGGTAGGCCGAAGCTGAAGGAGTGGAAATTCAAGTCCAGCCTAGGAAACTTAGCAAGGTGCTGTCTCAAAATTAAAAAGTGTTGGGGATATAGTTTAGTATGTAGACCCCAAGTTCAATCCCCAGTATCTGAAATGAAAAAGGACTGCTGAAGACCAACCGGGGCCGATACATGGCTTCCCCAGGTTAAGCCCACACTGTCAATGCGAAGGTTACTCTGCTGGGGAGGGTCATTGGTTCCACGGTCCCAGGAGTACCCTAGAGGGGCCACATTGGTCCAGGCCCAGCCCCTCACCTCTGACCCTTCCTCTCAAGGTCACAACCCCTATCTAGGGTGTAGCCCAGGCAAAGGGAGGACCCACACCTACATTCTGAGGGGCAGGGCTTTACCAGGGCCTCCCAGGAAGCTGTGACCTCTGCACCCCGCTCTAAAGCTTCTGTGTAAAAGAGACACTTCCGACAAAATAAATTTCACGGTTGATCTGAGCTGGGGCAGCTAAGAGGGAAGGGAGGCTTGGAGGGCTCTGCTCTGCATCGTGTGTGTAGATGGGAGGGCTGAAGGAAGCCAGAACAAGGGATAAAATCTGGGCTGCTGGCTTCACGGTTGCTCTTCTCACAAGGGTTGAAGTAGAGGGCGCTTCTTGACATGCTGGCTAAAACTGGCCTATTCGGGGGCTTGGCTCTATAAAAATTTCAGGGCCCAGGGATTTAGCTCAGTGGTAGAATGCTTGTCTAGCAAGCATGAGGCTCTGGGTTTGGGCCTCAGCACCAAAAAATTAAAAAACAAAACAAGAAAGAAATAAAAATTACAAAATCTCCTTCACCAACGAAGATTTCTTTTATAGATGTGCCTTTCTCTTGCCAAAGAGTAACTCTGTCTTCAGAGCTTCTGTGGCTATTTCCAAAAATAATTAAAGTACCCTCATGCCCAAAGGGCATAAAATCAGGAGATAACAACCACAGCTCCAAACAGGCCAGTTTCAATTGGCACGATAATCAGGTTCCCTTTACTTTTATCTTTACCAGAAAAAAAGCTAAAGTAACCAGATATTAACTATGTTATTTTCCTATTTTCTGTCTCCCTGTCCCTGTCTACCAAGGAAGGGAACTTTGGAATGACCACTCTTTCTTTGTTCTTTGTTTCTGCTTTCCTCGGCACTTCTCCTTCTATCAAAAGCAACCTCTTAGCCAGTGCCAGTAATCCGAGCACTGGAAGGCTGAAGTGGGAGGATCCTGAGTTCAAGGCCACCCTGGGCTACATAGTGAGACCCTGTCTCAAAAAACCAAAAACATAAAAGTAAAATATAAAACCAACCTCTTTTGCTTATACCACTATTTTATGGAAGAAAGTATTGCCCAAGTTCAGATTCACCATAAAGCCAATTTTAATTTTTAAAACTAAGTATGTTACAATTTTGTCCTTTGACATCGCTCTTTACTTCTCCAAGTATCAAATAAACAACTTAGTTTAGGTTTGGTGATGTTGAGCTTTGGTACGAGTGATTCTCTTTCGGTTTGGTCTGTAGCACGCACTATAGGAGCTCAGTCCAAAGCAATCGCCTCCTGTATGTTTTATTTAACCTTTCTAGCAGAGAGGGGAGGGAATAGTGGGGTTGAATACGGGTTCGGGGATCACAACATGCTGCCCCACGTCTGCCTCCATGGCGTAAGGGTTACTTTAAACTGATAACTTGGGGAAACAGACACAGAGAAGCTCTGAAAAGAGCAGATATTACCCTGTGGTCTGGGGTGAGGCTTAGGGCATACTACTGGCCATGGGGGACCCTGGGTTTCATCCCCAGTGCTGAAAAAAGCAAAAAAGAAAAGGCTTTGGTAAGAGAAATGTACATCTGCGAAGGAAATCTCTGTTTGTAAGAGTGCCTCCTTCTCTGTTCAAGGAAGAAGACTGTAGGTCACTAGACACCAATGGAGAAGGCGCCCGCTTCAATCTGCACAACAAACCTTGCTCTTATCAACCAGGCTTTTCTTGGGCATTAAAGCCTCACAGAGGGCTGGGCAGTCTTCCCACACCCTTCAGTCTTCGTTTCAGGGAGTGGTAGTACTTCAGTGTGAAGTCAGAGCCACAGCTTTGAGATTTGCTCTTAAGATTTATCCCTTTCTCCGGGCTGTTGTCCGTGTGTTCATGAGATACACGTGTTAAACTTCGGAGTGTTTCCTCCTACTAACCTGTCTTTTGTTACAGGGGCCCAGCCCAACTAAGAGCTCCTTCGGGCCTGGAGATAAGGGGTCCTAGAGTCAGCTGGAGGGGAAGGAGACCTACTTTGGAGACTGCTTTGCAGGCTGGATCCACCTTCTGGGTTAAACTTTGTCACGAGCAGACACAGAGGCCACTCTCCAGGCCGAAAGGACCTCTGAGTCAGGCCACCTAAGGCTCGGAGGAGCCACGGGGAATCAGCACGTCTGCCAAACAAAGATCCCAAGATCTGAGCAATCTCCCCAGTGCAACGGTTTATTGAGCATTTAGCACACTCACAGCAAGATAAAGGGGGGCCTCACCCATGGCATAAGCTGGAAGCTGGAGACAGCAATGGTGCAGGATCTTTCTTCCACCGGCCAACATGCCGTGAGAACGCATCAGCCCAACGGGCAGCTCTGGACTCACAGTGATCTGGAGAGCGGTACAGCTGGGGACCCAGACAGGGCATCTGGACAGACAGAGCAACGGTCACAGACAGCTGTGGCGCTCAAGCTGCAGCTCTGTAAAGAGCAGCACCGGGGTCAGAGTCCACCAGCACACAGCCGGAAGCCTGAGCCCAAGAGTAGCCAGAGGCTTCGTCTCTGATGCTGCGGGGAGTTTGGGACAAACAGCATGTGCTAATCCTGTGGTGGTAGAAATATGTTTTTCTTCATGGTAAAATTATATTTTTTATAAAACATGTTTTTCATAAGTTTCTCAAAAGGGGTTCACAAGGTAACTTTGACCCTCGGCGTGTATGGTTATCACACTATAGTCGCCACGCAGGTTACCACAGGCGCACCAGTTGTATGGTTACCACGTAAGTCACAAGCTAGTTTAGACCCAGAAAGTAGCGTAAGATGGCTTCTGTCCTGCTCATGTCAAATTTCAATCCAGGTCCAGGAGAGGTGACCTTCTTATGTATTTCAAACATACTTTCTTATGACAAAGGTGATACGTAATTACTGAGGAAGATAAAATCTGCCCTCCAGACCCACAGGTTCCTCCTCGATAGATTCAACCAGAGACAAAAATATTTTTTAAAAATATTGTGTATGTACTGAACATGTTTTCTTGTTATTTCCTAAACAATAAAATGTAGCAACTATGTATACCGTATTAGATGTACATGGAATAGTATTTACATTGTATTAGATCATTGGAGATGATTGAAAGTGTGAGGTGGATGTGCATAGGTTAAATGTCAACATGTTTTCCAGTTTTACATAGAGGATTTGAGCACTGTTATCTGTGAGGAGTCCTGGCACCAGTTCCCCAAGGGTGCCAAGGAAAGGATGTAAAACATGCCAGAAACATGCAAAATAAACTCTTTCTTCCCCTCACTGCTCAGGGACTGAGTTGCCCCTCTTGGCCTGCAGAGTACATACTTATTTTGGTGGGAAAGTTTGTTCTTTTCAAAGTACATTTTTGAGTATCATTGAAAGCAGCTGTCTTTCCATACTCAGGCTACTTTGTGGGGCAAACTTTCTTTTTTAGAGAGAGGGGTGCTGCTGGGGCTCAAACTCAGGACCTTAGCACTTGCTAGGCAAGAGCTCCACTGAGCTAAATCTCCAGTTCCTGTGGGGCAAACTTGTAGGGAGGACTTGCTGTTTAGTTTGGTTTGGTTTGGTTTCTATGGTACTGGGAATTGAACCCAGGGCCTTTATATCGAGCTATATCCTCAGCCCTCTTAAGACTTGTTATTTCAAGGTGTAGTCTCAATAAATCACTAAATTGCCCAGGCTGGGTTTGAACTTGCTGCCCTCCTGCCTCAGCCTCCCAGAGTACTGGAATTACAGGTGTGTGCCACCACACCTGACAGTGAACTTTGTTTTTTATGTCAATATTTGATTTATACAGATTACAAATTTAAGACTGGTGAATTTAAAAATGCAAAGACCTAGTTCTTCTTTGAGTTGAACTCATGTTATTATTCTGTTTATGTACCTAGCAAATCTTTCAAATATATTTTAAGGAGGAGCTTAAATTCCCTCAAACATTTTACGTGTATTTGACTTTCTTCTCAAGAACTTTGGTTGTTTGCTCAGCAAACAAGATTTCACATGGAGTCAGAGTCGGTAATCTGAATGAATAAGTTGCAAGTTCTTTTGAATGGTCTGATACTGCTTGCAAAGAGTAAGATTTCCTTTTAAAATAAAGAGATCTAATCAGTTGTTTCCTGTAGGCTAAAATCAGGAGACAATTGAACCCACGATCTCTTCATTTTCAAATCTATTTACTTATTTATTTATTTTGGTTTGAGAGAGGGTCTGTGTTGCCCAGCTGGTCTTGTGCAATGGGTGTGTACTACCACATCAGGTTTTATGTAGAAATTTTTACATTTTACTTTTATTTTTTAAAGGGAGACTACCACATACATGTCTCATTTGGATGTATCTAGATTTTCAAAGGCTTGTTTTTTTAGGGTGGAGTCATGTCCTTGCCGGTTAGATGGCCCAGCTAAATTGACAGATAAAATTAATCACAGCACCTTTTTATGTGATTGTTTGCCATCTCAGAAATACATATCTTTTTTTTTTTTTTTTTTTGGCTAAATGTCTCTTGATGATTTTTACTTATTTGCTAATTGAAATTTTTTTATTAAGTTGTAGGAGTTCTTTATATATTCTAGGCACTTGCTTTTTGTTCAATATGTACTTTACAAATATTTTCTCCCCCTCCATAGTTTCTTTTCATCCTTTTCATAGGGTATTTATTTACAGATCAAAGTTCTTAATTTTGATGCATTCTAACCACATGGCTTGCATAGTGTCCCTCAAAAAGGCATGTCGAAGTCCTAATCCTGGGTACATGTGAATATGACCTGATTTGGAAATAGGGTCTCTGTAGACACAATCTAGTTAATGAGAAGCTCGAAGGGTTAGGAAGGGCTCTGAATTCCCAGCTATTGTCCTTCTCCGAGGGTGGAGGCGCAGAGATACTGACATCATTGGGAGATAGAAGCAGATGTGGTAATCCAAGGAAAGCCCAGGGCGCGAGCGGCTGCCAACCCCAAGCAAGAGCGGCTCATTCCCTGACCCTTCAGAGGGAGTGTGGCCCGGCAGACACCTCAGCTTCAGATTTCCAGCCTCCAGAACCGTGAGAGAATAAACTCCTGTTTTTAGGCCATCCAGAGTATGGTAATTTGTTATGGAAGCTCCAGGAAATGAATATACCAATTCATAATTTTTTTTCCTGTCATAGATTGTGCTTTCGGTGCCAAATTTAAGGGCTCTTTCACTTGCCCTAGATCCTGAAGATTGTTTCCTATAATCTTTTTTTTTTTGTAGCAAGGATTACTATCATGCTCCACCCATTGGGCCAGAGTGGAGTGTTAGTGAAAATCCTGCCCCTCATGTAATGCGTTTCCTGTAATCTTTTCTTATAACTTTTGTAGTTCCACATTTTACATTAAAGTTCATGATTTTTTTTTTTTTTTGGTTTGGTTTGGTTTTGTTGTTTGAGACAGGGTCTCACTATACAGCCTAGCCTGGCCCTCATGATTCTCCTGCCTCAGCCTCCTCACTGTTGGAATTGTATACATGTGCCACAATCCATTTTGAATGAATTCCTCTATAAGAGATATAGACTGAGTTCTGTTTGTTGATTACAGGTGTCCAAGTGCTCCAGCACCACCACCAGAGTTACCCTTCCTCTGCTGAATTGCTTTTACACAACAAATTGAACATATTTATGTGGGTCTATTTCTGAGTTCTTTGTCACAATCCACGGATTGAGTCTATCTCTCTATGAATACCAGTCTTAGTTACTATAGCTGTATAATAAATCTCACACTCCTACTTTATTCTTTTTCTGCCCCTAGTGGCGCCAGGGTATGAAACCCAGGACTTCACACATGCTAGGCAAACACTTAGACATATCCGAGCCCAGCTCCCACTTTAGTGCTTCTCAAAATCCCTTTAGCTATCCTAGTTTCTTAGCCTTTTCATATACACTGTAGCATGATCTTGCCTACACAAATAACCTGGCTTGGATTTTGATAGGGATTGCCTCGCATTTGAACATGAATGTGGAGAGAGTTACCATTTTTATTGTGTGGAGTCTTCAAATCCATCAGCGTGGCATGGCTGTCCATTTATTCAGATCTTCTTTGATTGCATTTTCTCAGTCCATGCTGTGTTGGAAATTGAGTCCATTCTCTCTTCCCTGTTACCATAGTCATGAATAAAGAGCTCCTTATTGTTCTTCTCTGGTGTCAGGTAGCTTTGTTTAATTTGACCGAGAAGGAAGTAGAGAAGTAGCCAGATTGCTAGTTCTGGTTTTGTTCCTACCAGTGACTAGACCATTGCTAAATGTGACCCTGGGGAGAGAGCTGTCAGTTTCTTTATTTAGTAAGTGAAAGTGGGCAGCTTTCACAGATTCCTGTCACTCTTGGTGCCCTGGCCGCAGAGGGAAGAGTGTGCCTAGGAGAGCAGATGTGGGCATTCCCAGGACGCTGGCAGGATGGTATGATGGTGCAAATGAAGCCAAGTGTTTATTCTTCATTCTCAGAGTTAAAGAAGCACAGCTGTGCCTGGGAGGAATAGGACAGGGGACTCAAAGCAGGGCAAGGCCTGGCGCTGGCCTGCACAATGTGTCCCCAAGTTTATGTGGCACGCACATGGATGCCACAAGGTCATGCCCCGGATCTCAGCTAATTTCACCTTTAGGACTGGAACGCTCATGGATGAATTTTCCATTTGCTCCCCCCTTGAACTTTTTTTTTTTTTAACGACTTATTCATGAAGAGAAAGAGAAGAGGACATAAAAAGCTAGGTTGATTCATGAGCAACCACAAGTCAAGTAGGAAGACATCGTGTTGCTTGTACAGTCCACCATCGAAGACGTTGCCCAGTCGTGGGGATAACTCAGTCGGGCGATGCAGGGTGTATTTGCGCGACTGGTGCGGATATTAACACACTGTTTTCACCCTCTGCAAAGCGCGGAGATGCAGTGCTCGCTGCGAAAGGAAATCCATCGGCTGTGCAAGCACAGGGAGACACCAAGTGCCAATGAGCATTCTTCCCTGGGAGGTTTCTGGCCTCCGTGTTTGACTTGCAGAATCTCTACCGCTGGCAAAGAGTGGATAGAGTCGCTTTACAAAAATGAAAGAATCTTTGATGATGTGGATCTCATTGGTGCTGTTTCAAAGGGAAGCAGCTGAGTCAGGCTTAGAGGGGCCACGTGGAGACCACTGATGAACTCTACAGCTAAAAAATTAAATAGAGGCCTGGGAGAAAATACCGTCTCAATAGCAAGTACAATTTGTGGGAACAAATCAAAGTGCTCCTCTACCTCAGCAGAATTTGCATTATTGTTTTTAAAATTCTATATAAGATCCAGAATAAGGTTGGCACAGCCTTTACCTAGCATGTGCGAGGCTCTGGGCTCCACCCCAACCCTACAAAATAATAAATAAAGCCCAGGGTTGGTGTGCATGCCTTCTAAAACCAAGGAGGAGCATCCTGAGTTCAAGGCCAGACTGGACTACACAGTGAGACTCTGTTCCCAAAAGCTGCAGTACAACGTACAGCCTGGTGCATGCTGGGCAAGTGCCGTACCTGGAGCTACATTCCAGCCTCAGGCCAGCATTGTAGATCATCTTAATGCAGTGCAGTTTCTTCCTGACCTGGAGACTGGAGAAGAGAGGCCAATTGTCAAAGAGAGAGAAGAGGAAGGGAAATAGTGGCAGCCGGGGAGGGGGATAGTCTTCACTTTAAAACCACAATGTTCACGGGGCAAAAGCAGAACTGTAAATACCATGTCAGTTAAAAGCAGAACAAGATAGTTACACATCAAGATTTTTTTCATTCTGGATGACATGTGTACAGGTGGTTGGTTGTTTGGGAAAAATAACAAGAGTTTCTGTTTCGCTTCTTCAAGTTTGCAGAGCATGGATTTGAGGTCCCGAGTGAGTGATAAATATTTAGCTTTTCTGGCCCCAAGCGTTCCTTTTTGTTATGTTTTTGTGGAGCCCAGCTCCTTGCACCTGCCAGGCAAGTAAGCAATCTGCCCCAGAGCTCCACCCCAGCCTGGCAGCCCCCCAATACTTGTACAAAGCCTGTGTATACACGTGTAAGTGTTTTATAAGATACCACCGCAGCAGCACACGATGGCCATCGGCTTGAATGTCTGCACTGCGCTCCCACAACCGCCTAACAGTCTTCCTAGGAGGTCGGCTCGGGATTCTTTGGTCCTCATGTCCGTGGTAAAAGGGATCTTTATTGACTGCCCAGAATAAAAGGAGACATTTGTCCCCTGGTGTTTGTGAAGTGCCCTGTGATGTGAGCAACAGTGAGGGACGCACACCCATCTCCCGGAGAGCCGGAGGCACCCGCCTTCCTCTGTGAGGTGCAGGGATGCTCAGTCACCTGCTCCAGGTGTGGATGCCCACACGCTGGCTGGCCGCAGGCACTTGACTTCCCAGCGGGCTGAGGAGCAGCAGTTCACGTGGGGCTTTGTCCCATCACCTCATCTGCTGGGCGCCATCTTGCCCCTTTCCCCGCAGACAGAAGCTGGCTTGTTAGCCCCCGGAAGGCATTTGTTGTCCTTCTTTCTGTCTTCCAGGCAGCAGTGCCCTGGGAGGCGCTGTTCTCACTTGGACGTAAATTATAACAATCTCTAGTTGAGTTCCAGCACTCAGCAAGCACCTGTCTGGAGGCTTCTCAACCAAGCTCTGCGCAAGGTGCTTCCCAGAGCACCGAGGAGGAATGTGGGGTGACAGACCGGCACCCCAGAAGGTTTGCATTTAGCTGCACGTGGCGGGGAACTCAAAGCGATAGTGGTCCGTGCTCAGAAGGGGCTTTGTGAAAAGAGCACACGGGGGCACTGGAGGCGGCTGGTGGAGATCTGCGGCTCGATGCCGTGGCTCGATCTCTCTGCCTCCCACCAGTCTGCCCCGTGCTCCCGGGGTGATCGCGGGAGAGGCAACCTCCTGGTCACAGGGTCACAGACAGGAGGGGGAGGGGTGCAGAGGAGGGCGTACGAGCTGGGGTTCACTAGGGGAGCAGAATATGTGTACAAATACCAAAGGAGCATCTGTGCACTGGAGAGCTGAAGGATCCAGTCGGAACTCAGAACTCGACGGACTGGAGCTCCCTGCAGAGTGCCGAGCGGGCTGGTGCCAGGAAGCCGAAGGGCCTACCCTAGAAGGCTGCTGAGTCTGTGCAGGGAGCCTGGAGATGGGTGTCCACAGGCGATGGCAAAGATGGGGCTCCTCTGAAGAAGCAGAAGGGAGACTTCCTCCTTCTTTCCCTTTTTTCTATTCGGGCTACAGGCCTAGTGGTTGGTGCCCCCGACACCCGGGTGGGTCGTCCCTCTTCAGTGAGCCCCTCGTCCAGACACATCCAGAACTGAGCTAAACCAATCAGCTGAGTGTTTCTTATTCAGGTCTACACCTCAGTTAACTACCACTGAGGGGCGTCCCAGTGTGTGCTTCCGTTTTAAGGATCTTTCCAGAAGTCAAACCAAAGAACTACTGTCTACGTCTCCTTTACCGTCAACAGCGGCAAGCACACCCAGTATCTAGCCACAAGCCCTTTCCTTGTTTGTGGTCATTCATTTTTCATACCGTGTTTCCCAGAAAATAATCGGCCTTGAAAACTAGAGACCAAAAACACCTCCCCCAATCTCATGAGAGTAGAACAGAGCTGAAACTTCCCTCCGCCCGGTGACGCCATCTTGGTGGGTACAGGCCTACTCCACTATCTTCACACAACTGGGAAACGAGCCGAGGACACATTTCTCAGAACGTTATCCCAGCTCTCAGGGGGTGAAAGACTGATTTCTACTTATGTGAGGTGGGTAAGTATGTACATTAACCACAACATCATCTTGCAGAGTATGAAGGCAGCATAGGTTCTTTTAACCTTCTTTCTGATGGACATTTCAGCTGCTTCCTTTCTGTCTGTGTGCTGGGATTGAACTCGGGACTTCTTGAATCCTAAGCTTGTGCTCTACCTCTGAGCTACACCCTGGTCCTACTTTCACTTTTTATTGCAGTGAACAATACTTCTGCAAAGGCCTGTGTATCCATGTGTAAGTGTTTTATAAGATGGCGTTTATAAACGTGGTTGCTATAGCCAGGCATGGTGGTACTTGAAAGGCAGGAGGATTGCTGCAAGTTTGAGGTCAGCCTGGCTACATAGTGAATTCAAGGCCAGCCAGAACCACACGGCAAAACCCTGTCTCAAAAACTAAAAACCCCCCCTGAAAACCAGAAAAACACCATATATATAATATATATGTTTATATATAATATATTTATACATATAATATATATGTTTATATATAACATATTTATATTAATATATTCACATATTATATATTTATATATTTACATATATTATATATCTATATATTATATATTTTATATATTTATATATTATATATGTGTGATGGTTGATTGATTGTGTCAACTTGTAAGAGATGCTTAACTAAATTGGTTTAGCAATTCTACACCCCAGGGTGTAGAAGATCCACCCTAGGCCGGCCCATTCTCTAGATGGTATAAAGGGGAAATGAAGAGGAATCTAGCCCAGCTGGTTTCTTTGGGATCGGTTTCGCTTCCTTTGGAGGAGCTCCAGACCTCCACCTGGATACTTCGGACCTCTAGACCTTCACCTGGATACTTCGGACCTCTAGACCTTCGCCTGGACCCTTCAGAACTTCGCCTGGATCCTTCAGGCCTCCAGACCTTCGGCTGGGCCCTCCGGATCTCCAGCTTGCAGACGGACCCTCTGCACACTTCCACGCCTGACTTGTAAGAAGCCGGAGGAAGCCAAATTGTAAGCTCTTAAATATTCATATATCTACTATTGTATCTGTTTCTCTAGAGAATACTGACTAATACAATATATAAACCCATATATATATATATATGATTACTATATGACATGTAAGCATACTTTAAATTTCGATAGATACTTCCAAAT
>PVJO010019329.1:0-34533 GCA_004026905.1 Hystrix cristata | reverse complement strand
TCAACCAACAAGGGCTTTCATAACCAGGCATTTGTAAACTGTATGTTGAAAATGTCACAACACTTGTGATAGTGATGTCTAAATATTCAAAACGTGACTGATCAGTTACTAACTGATTAATCAAGCACCATGTTAAAAACTACCATACGTTGGTGGACTAGCATTTTTGTAACACGGATGACTAAGTTGGCCTCAAGAAATAGGAAAAAAATGTGTGTACTGTAGAAAAATTATTTTTACAAAGAAGCAATAAAGCTGATGACAGTGTTTTAAAAATTATTCAGGAAATGAAAAAAAAAATGAACAGTTGCAATGTCTTTGTAAAATTATGTAAGATTTATATAGCAAAATCTAAAGATAATACACACAAAAAATAATTCAGTTTAACTATATTTATGAAAAATGTTAAATACTAGCAAACAGTGTACTGACATATTAAAATGATATTATAACATGAATACATTCATGATAGAACTACAAAATGAACACATCTATTATAAAACTGAAAATACACCTCAATATTAGAAACAAAGTAATAAAATTCACTTGACTAGATGAAAATAGAAAAACCAGAAATATATTTTAAAATTTATTTTAAATTGGCGTACTTATTTCCATGGTAACTCGTACTTAATTTATGTTAAATTGTGTATCTGTCATCTCTCTAAAGTGATATTTGTACTGCATTTTACTAACAGGCTAAAGTTAAAGAAATACAAATATCAAAATGTGTCTATTACGGTCTTGAGCACTTTCTGTCATCTCTTTCTTCTTTAGTGTTTTCAGATCCAGCCACTTCCAGGTATTAAGGATTCCCATCAAGTCTAGTTTAGTTCAAGCTCATGTCCGATGTAAAACTTAATGGGCCTGCAGGGGAGAAAGGTGGGAGAGAGTTTGGTCTTCTTCTGTCATGTGCACTTCACTTCTACCTTCCTGTCTGGGATACTTCTGAGATTTTTTTCTGTCCTGGCTAATATAAATTCCTGGGGTGTACTGGTTAAAAGCTGAGAACATTTACTTACTGGATTTTGGTGCACTTGCTAATCACCTCCACTTGCAGAAATTTTCAGTCTCTGTGTGAATCTCTTGGACTATGTGCTTCTGAAAGTCAGCAGGAGGAGGAGGCAAATCTGCCCTCTTATCTCCATCCATAGGCCACCAAGCAACCATGGCTGCAGGTTCGATCTTTCGCGGACATGGGCTAGAGAACCTGTCTGTCTCTGGGAAGTCCTTAGTAGATCCGACAGCGTCTGGTGCAGATTTCCAGTTTTCTCTCCTCTTTGAGGCTTTTCAACTTACTAAGGATAAGAAAAATCTCACTCTAACTTGCTATGTTTACAAGTTTATGGTTTTCTAGAATTTAAACCAAACTTCGGCTTTATTTTTCTGTCTTTCAGTCCTGATCTCTGAGTTACTTTTTAGCCCATGGATAAAATATTTTTCTTGTCCTTTTTAGGTTATTTGGCATACTTTAATAAGTAATTTTGGGAATGTCATAGTTTCAATAGCATCTCATTTAAAGCCTCCCACTTCCATAGCATGAGCAAATTCGAAGGCCTATATGAAGGGACAGTGGAAGCAGGTTTCCCTGTTGCTGATTTCTTCCCCTCACTCCGCTAAGCAGGCTGCTTTAGCCAAAATGGCGGTAGGTGACAGGGAAGATCTGCAAGTTATTCTTCCTAAAAGGCAGCCTGCTGAGGCAAGAGGACCCCTAGTTTGAAGATGATATTGGATGAACAGTGAAGCCCTGAGGCTGGAGGGCAGGTCATGAGAGAAAACTGCTCCCATCAGGAAACCGCACGACAGAGAAAGCCCCAGAGGAATCTGCGGGTATTAGAATTCAGTAAGAAATCATTAAAAAGAATTATTTTTAAGTGACATGCATTATGAAATTGAAAAAAATAAAACTAGTCATGAATCAAAAGAAAGCCCAGAATTTAGAAAATACTTTGAACTAAATGACAGCAAAATATATATATATTATATATATTATATATATCTCAAAGCTTATGGCTGTAGCTAAAGCAGAAGTTACAAAGAGATGTCTAGTCTTAAATGCTTATTTGGGAAACTAGTTTCTTCAGAATAGAGAAATGCAAAAAAGCAATGATGACAAAGTCATAACTGAGATGATAAAAAAGGCAAAAGGGTCCTTTAAAGAAAAATAGACTTGAGAAATCTTTGACCAGAGTGGTCGAGATAATGAGGAAAGTGAGAACTAATTTTCCAAGGGATGATAAATGGGCTGTAATTTAGATACAGTGCATATTAAAAAGATAACAAAATATCATATTAACTGACCAGAACCTAAAATCTTAGGTCATATAAATGTATTTCGAGGAAAATTACTACCAATACTGAATCAAGAGGCAATAGGAAGCTTAAGTGAAATAGAGTTTTTTATACAATTAAATATATCTGCATTCCCATGTTTGTTGCAGTCTTATTTACAATAACCAAGACATAAAATCAACTAAGTGTCCATCAATGGATAAATGGATAAACATGTACCTATATATACAATGTAATACTATTTAGCTTCCAAAAAAGAATGAAATATTGTCATTTGCAGCAATATAGATGAACCAAGAGTGCATCGTATTAACTGAAATAAACCAGGCACAGAAAGACAAATACCACATGATCGTACTTATATGCGGAATGTGAAACAGTTAAATTTACAGATAGAGGAAAATGGTTGTTATCAGGGCCTGTTTGGGGGTCAGGCAGTTAGACAGATGTTGGTCAGTGGGTATGAAATTTCAATCAGACTGATGCAATACGTTGGAGAGATCTAACATGTCCACCAAAAGTCTGCATCAGGGGTTGGAGATTAGCTCAGTGGTAGAGCACTTGCCTAGCAAGCACAAGGCCCTGAGTTTGATCCCCAGCACCAAGGAAATAAAGGTCTGTATCAAAGGCTCGGTTCCCAGCCATACCAATAGAAATTACACTTTTTGTAGTTTTTTCCCTGTAGTAGGATACAGCCTTGTAAGAAGGTTCCAACCTAATGGGAAACAGGGCTGCAACATGGAGATCATGCCACCTTTTCCTCTCCCTCAACTCTGCTGCTATCTGCAGCTAGAAGTCTGAGGTGAGCAAGCCTGAAATTTCTGTGGATCAAACAATACTTGTCTGCTTTGCCAGAATTAGACTTCTTTATAGGACAGAGAAATGCAATTGTATCTTGCTTAAACCAATGTTATAACCTCTAAAAATTATGGCATCTGTGATCAAACTTCATGCTAATTAATGAAGGCTCCTGGCATGTGTGGTTCTTTCCAGCAGAACATGAAGGCAGAGTACTTGAACTTGGGCCACCAGCTTTTTCTTTCAAGTTCAGCATCTTCACTGTGGTTGTTGATCCTGTCACAATTCACTTCTCCGTAGCAGACTTTAGCAGAAACAGCTGCTTTCATGGTTTTGACTCCAGAAGAAACTTTCTTTTTAAAGACTGCAGTGTTCCATATACCTTTATTTGTTTGTGAAATGTTTCAGCTGTTTACTGTCTTGTGATAGGATTTAGCTCGATGTCAGAGTCCATCTTTCTATATCAGTTATTTCTCCTGAAGTTTCCATGGCATGTCTCAGGAGTTCAGAGTGGGTAGTCTCCAGCCACAGCCATGTCTACAGGGCTGTTTGTGTTGGGTGGAGCCTGGTGGACCCTTTGAGTCATCCCCAGCAGCTCCCATTTCTTTGTAGGAAATTTGGTGTCCACCTAAGAGTCAAGTTCCCAGCCAATATTTATTAAGGAATTTAAAACATTTCCTCAAATCAGTTAATTGGTGTAAAATTGCACAAATCTAGTTTTCTGCCTGGAATATCTATACCAACCCATGCATTCCCTCCAAATGAAATTCCATTCTCAGTGTGGTCTCTACAAATATCCCTTTTATTTCCTGGTGGTATCCAAAAAACATCCTTGTTCATGCTGAGTGTAGGTTTTCCTTCTACTCCATGGAAATCGGTATGAAGAGTCTTCAAAATACTAAAACTAGAAATTCCATTGACCTGACTGTTTCCCTTCTAGATATCTTTCTGAAAGAGTTAAAGACATAACAGTGATACATGCATAACTGTGTTTATAACAGCATAATTAATAATAGCTAAGTCTCGGAAGCAGCCTATATATAAATCAACAGACGAGTGAGTAATGAAAATGTGGTTTTTATATACAATGGACACTCCGCCATAAAGAAGGATAAACTTGAATCATTTTTAGGAAAATGGATATATCTTGAGACCATTATGTTAAGTAAGATAAATCACACACATGAACTTAAATATTGCATGGTTTCCTCTATATGAGAAACCCAAAATATAAATGAAGAGTAAAATAAAAAATAGATAGGACATAGTAAAATAAAAGAGGACAAAGATCTCTTGCAAATGAGGAGACAAACAGATGGATGGAGGAAAGAGGGTAAAAGAATTTTGAAAAGAATTAAGATGTGTATGTGTACCAACTCCCCATAGGAATGAAATCATTATGTATTGCAAACACGTAATAATAAAACTGGGAAAAAAGAATTTAGGGAGCCTTAATAAAAATGCACATGCAGCTCAGATTCCTGATGATTTAAGTCTGAAATCCAGCTGCAGATGACAAACCCTGATCTTACCTGCCTCAATACTTTCAAATATAACACTTTAAAATGTTGACCTCAGTGACTCAATTCAGCTGTCAAAAGGAAAGTAAGAGTAATTTCAAAATAACACAATAAAGAGAACACAGTCCCCAACCCTACTGAAAATCCTCTTTGTTTCTTTTTCCATCTGCTTCACTCACTCCAAGGCTGCCCTTCATCTCACCATACTTGGATCCCTAGTTTTTTGCAGACATCTTCTGTGTGTAGCTCATGCTGTCCTCATACCCCTTTTCCTTTCTCCATTGGCCCCTTACAAGAACTAAAACCTGGTGTGAAGCCTTCTCCACAGAGCAGAGGGGAAGATAAGAGACCAAGTGAGGACAGGGGAGAAGAAAACCGGGAGTGCTTACAGGCTAATAATTGTTATCCCGACACAGAGACTCTGTATCTACCTCATATTAAATTTAAAGTATATTTGACTTTAACGTTTGTGGATTTGAAGTCTCCCACAGATTCCTTGTTCATCCAACCACCTATGAGCATTGCTTACCTACAGTACAGAATGTCTGCTTTGATGTACTAGAGCAAGGAAAGCCAGTTCCCCAAACACCCAGCCATGGATTCTAATTCCTCTTAATTCCCCTTATTTGAGGAATAGATTCTAGAATTCAGTTTCTACTAATACAAGGTAGCTGTCTACAGAAGTGATTAAATAAAGCACTTTATGTAAAAATACAGTGGTACCTTGGTTCACAAACTCAATTCTCTCCACGATTCTGGTCGTAAACCAAACTAGACAAGAACCAAACCAAATTTCCCCATAAGGTCAACACTGAACCCAACCATTGAATTTGATACAGTGCTCCTCCAACTCGGTCTGCGACCAGAATCTTGGAAATGATCAAGTTCATAAACTGAGGTGCCACTTCTGTAAAATCAGGTGGATAAATAGGGGATAGATTTGGAAAATTCCTGGCATAGATATATTCTATTTTTATCCACATTTTTTTTGAAAAATAACTGAACTATTTCTGACTTTAGGAATAAACTCTAGTTTTCATAATCAGATGAACAAACAATGGAAACCACATGTGACTGTTCATCCTGATGTGTCGACTTCACTGGATTAAGAAATGCCTAGCAAAATACTAGCATGCACTCCTGGGTGTGTCTGGGTGGGTCATGGAGGCCTGGTCTTGGGGTACTACAGATGGTTCCTGGTCCCTCCTTCTCTGGAATTGTTTCCTGCTCTGCTCCATGGTCACCATGAAGTAAGCAGCTTTGGTCTGCCAAGACCTTACACTATGTTTCTGCTGACTGCCAAACTGTGAACTAAATTAAACCTTTTTAAAAATACGAGTGCAGGTACAGTGTACAACACAGGAAAGCTAATATACCACCAGATCTCTTCTTGGTTCTGCAGCTTCATACTCAGCAAAAGATCAAAAAGTGTTGGAAGGTTTATTAAAGCGAGTACACATCAACCAGGACAGCAGCTGAGGAAGAGGAGAACTCTGAAATCAATCAGGTGTATAATGTAGGGAACCAAGGATAAGTTCATGGACGTTTTATTGTGTTTATAAACAAAAAATAGAGATGGATACTTCGTAATTCTCTACTTAGTGGAAGATAAATCTACAGATTACAAACAAGCAGAAGTAAAATCATGTGAATTTAATGGAGAGATTCTCTAACAAACAATAAATATCATAGCAAAGAAAAGGTATTTATAAAATCTCTTGGTAATACAATTGTAAGGTGACTATTTCCCTTTTCTAACCAATTTCAAGAAAACATAAACTATATGCAACAAAATATAAAAGAATACATGCTAAAATGGCAAATTAAAAAAGCAGCTGAGAGACATACAGAAGGGTAAAAAGAGAAAAGTGAGATGAAAAAAGACGCTACATATATACCTTGCTAGGGTCTGAACTGTGCGGCCCCTGAGTTTACCTGCCAAGGCCTTCCCCAGTGCGACTGCATTCGAAGGTAGGGAAGAGATTAAGGTTGGTTGAGCACATTCAAGTGGGGTTTGACCCAAGAGTAAGATGGAAGAATAACTTCAGAATCTTTTTCAGATGTAGAAAAAATAAAACCTTCCTTAGATTAGAAGGAAGGAGGAAGACGTAAGATTTCCATGACATAAAGTAGTGATCTAAGAAATAGATTTTGGGTATACATTTTATAGGAAAATGCAACAAAATTAGCTAGACAATATTTTAATAAAATGTTTAGAGGGTATATAGCTAAACTGCAAAGATTACTAGTAAAAGGTCTCTTTATAAGCAGACATACTTAATTATAAGAAATCAACAGTTTCATTTAGTCTTATAAGGCAGTATAATTTCAGGGTTAGAGAAAGAATAAAGAATCCTTTAAACTGTTAGCGCCCAAACTGTGTGCTGAGATGATTTGGTGCATCCTTGTAAACTCTCAGAGACACATGGGGGTGTTTTACATTTTTGAAGAAGATATTATGATTCTGGATATCTTTCAGATGCCATGTTCTATTACAAGGTAGTTAAAAATTTCAATTTTAGATTTCATCACATTCTTTTTTATGATGTTATATCTACATGAAATGAAATTTTTGGCGGGTCATTTGATAAGATCAATGTGGGATAAAAATGACTCTTGGGTTGTCCTACTGATTCCAAGATTTGAGGAGTTGTCCTGTGATCATCAGGCCAATAGGCTGTATTATTACATAATTGTGGTAATTAAGTAATTTAAAAATGCTACCAACAAAGGAAGTTGTAAATGTCTTAAATAGAAAGACATTTAAGCAGAAAAAAGAGACAAAAATCCCATTTGTTATAAAAATAACAAATGGGATTAAAGATTAGTTTCAAACTAATTTCAATAGTTTCAAACTAATTTCAATAAAGATTAGTTTCAAACTTCTCTCATATCTGATTGGTTAAAGAAGTTTATATTAACTTAGACTCAAATTAATCTCATTTATAATCATATTTTTTGTGAGAGTATGTTTATTTTTTTGTGTGTGGTGTTGGGGACTGAACTCAGGGCCTTCCACATGTTAGGCAAACCCTCTACCACTAATCTATATCCCTGGCCCCCATGATACATATTTTCTTAGTTCTTAATTGTCTGCAAATATCATTTCGTTGAATGAAATTAGTAAATAATATTAGTAGAAGAGACACTTAAAGTATAAATAAAAATTGCTCAGTAGTAAGGAACTTCAGTATAGGAACGCATCAAATGAACAATTATTGGTAAACTTCGTGCAGTATATGGTTTTAAATCCATTTTAAATGACAAATGCATTATTTTTAGAAAGATAAAATACTTAAGCACACATTTAAAAGTAAAATATCTAGATCTACAGCTCCAGTTTTCAGTTAATAAATGCTAATATAGATAATGCAAATATTTAATCTATTAAATCACTGTTGAAATTTCTTCTTTATGTTTTATCATATATCATGCACTTCTAAGGACTTGATTTTCTAATGTGTAAAGATTTCCCATAACACTTTATTTATACTCTATTTTATTTGGAAAATAATTTTTTAAAAGTTACAGTAAAGTACATTTAGCACCATTAATATATTTTCATAACTTTAAAAGTAAAAGAATCCAAATGAATAAGATTTCATTTGATATTCGAGATCCCCTCAAAGTGTGTAGGACAATATGGAACAAAACATTGATTTTATTTTTTTAGCGTTTAGTCGGCAATTCTGAAACAAAAATATTTTTTAAAGCGAAAGTAAAAATGAAAACCTTCCTATCTACTTTTTTTGTTTGTTTTTTTATTTGGTGCCAGGATCGAAGTCAGGGCTTTGCACTTGGAAGGCAAGCATTCTAACCACGGAGCTAAAACCCCGGCAACCCTCATGACTCCTTTAAAGTGCTAGATCTACTGTGGCATTTTTATAACGAGTGCTTTAATAATTCTGTAAGTAGGAAATTGTAGTTGGTTAAGTACATATACTTCACCTTTATTCTTACAGAACTCACTATTTTTTTTTTTTGAGATTTCTAGGTTATTATTCAAAGTTCCATTCCCAGTACCAAAAAAACAAACAAAACAAAACAAAGTTCCATTAACTAAACAAATTAATCCCAAATAGACACATGTATTTTTAAACTCAATAACACAAATGTCAAAAATCATCGCAAAATACCAGAAAAGTAAAACATTAAAATAATCATTAAAATGGCCTTGCTGAAATATATTTTAGAAGTAGGCAGAAATAAAATCATCCTAGCACGTGTTGACTCTTTTTTTTCAGGTTGGAGAATAGTGTGATCTTACTCCTATTAGTAGACTGCTCATTAGCTCCCTCCCCCCGGCCCCCCGCCGCCTTTCCTTACCACCCCGCGATTTGTTTAAGACAACAGAGAAGCACGTGCAGTACGTGCGTGCCTATAATCTCAACACCGAGGAAGACTGATGCAGGAAGATTGCAACTTCAGGGCTTGCCTGGGCAACTCAGCAAGATTCTGTCTCAAAATAAAAAATACAGGGCTGGGACATAGCTCAGTTTGAAGGCCCTGGGTTCAATCCGCAGAACCAAACAGAGAACAAAAAAATCCCAGTGGTTTACTGATAGCGGACGAATCGGCGTCCCAAGCCTAGTGTCTCTATGTTAGGAACAGTACCTGGGTTCTGCCGCGGCAGCCTTTGTTGTCGTATTACATGGTGCTGCTGTAGGAGATGTATATCTGCGTGCTGTCCAGGGCAACACCTACTTGACTGTCTTGCTTTATTTCTTAGGCTTAGTAAAGGGTGTAAAGAGAACGTTATAAAAAGAGAACCATTGCCAGTCACTGCTGTCCGCTGTGGATGAGAGCGAGAATCCTTCAACTTTTTAACCGCGGGCCTGATTGCCGATTCTGGCTCCTGCTACGTGGTTCTTTGACAAAGAAAGATCCCTGGGAATACACGTGTACATCACTTTGTAAAATCTTGTAGTATAGTGAAGATCAGTTTCATGGGGAATGTCTAGCTAGTGTTTTGAGGCATTTTACAGACAAAGACAAGCTTTATGCATTTTGATGTGCTAGTAAATGGACCATTAAGTCAGGCCCACATTTTTGCCCTCCCTTTCAAACTGGGGATTGAACCCAGGACTTTCTCGCTGCATTCCAAACCCCTTCCTGGGGCCACCTACTTTTTTTGAGACAAGGTCTCGCTATATAGCCCAGGCTGGCCTTGAACTCACTGTGTAACCTAGGCTGGCCTCAAACTCGTGATGATCCTGCTGCCTCAACCTACTGAGTGCTGGGATCATAGGCATGTGCCACCACACCTGGCAAGACCTGCCTTTCACAGCACACTCTTCTGAATGTTTTATAGGCACAAAGTACATATAGGTACTTGATATTTTTATTTCATGTGGGCCAGTGCTTTTCAAACTCTAATGTACCTATGAATTACTTAAGAAATTTGTTACAGTGTTGCTTTGAGATGAGTAGATTCTGCGTTATCAGTAGACACCACTGCTCTGTGGATCTTGGGTAGCAAAGTTGCTAACAATTGGATTCAGAACAATGACCAAACTTAAGTGTAACTAAAAATGAGCAAATAGAGAAGGAATAGTCTTGTGAATTAGTAAGAGAGCTTTAATATTGGCCTAAACACTATAGAATTTGGTCCTCCACAATCAGAATTTATTTTAGAAAAATCCCTGTGGAAGTTGTTTGCAATATGTATGGGAGAAGAATTTGACTAGGGCTAAGGAATGTAACTAGAAGACAGTAGTAATCCGGCTGTGCAAGGAAAGCCATATTAGCAGGTACCACAGAGGCCCTGAACTTGACATGCACACCCCAAATTATAGTGTACTTCCTGGATCCAACAGTGTTCTCCTAACATGTGGTGTGTCACGTTGAACAGTGTTGGGACATGGAGGTGCGCATAGTAAGGAGCAAATGTAGACCTTGTGTCTGCCCATGAGACCAGCCAACTAAAAGCCTTTTGACATTTGCAGTTTTTGTTACTATCAGTTTCCTTCTAAACTAGACTAATGCATGGGACAGTACTGAAACATGTCAATGAGCACTATATTTTATCATCTACATGTCTCTTGATATAGCTCCCAATACACCGTTAATACAATAAAGACATTTGAAGGATAGCCAAATATAGTATTTAGATCCCTAGCAAATACAAGTGACTAATGTTATTGTGTGACAAAGACTTTCAAGTAAAATAAAATTCCAAATAAGTAAAAATATATTACATTCATACATACAATCTTTCATTTTAACACAAAGAAAGCTCTAGATGATTTTTACTAATATAAATTAGGTTTCCTATGCCAATACAAAGTGGAGGGTGAACTAGTAAGAATATTTAAAGGCAGTCAAACCAAGGGCCTCATGTGGGAACTCACAGAAAATTCGTTTATAAGGAGAAATTAAACAAAAAAAAATCAGATACAAAGAATAAATAGCTTAGTTTTTCTTATAGCTCCTTCAGGGTGTGGAGCAGTGTCTAGCACATAAGTAGGAGTGTTGAGCAAATATACCTGAGTAGACATAAGTAGATGTTTCTTCCCTCTGGGGGACTGAATTCCTCTCCTTACATACTTGCCGCTGTTTTTAGTACTAATGAAATGTAACTGTGGGCCGTGTGTGTGTGTGTGTGTGTGTGTGTGTGTGTGTGTGAATAATCTTAAGGTAGGAGGAGATTTTAATATAAGGAATTTCCTATCATTGAGGTAGAGAATGTAGAAATCTTTCATGGAAAAAATGGGTGGATGGAGGGAATTCATACAGCCTGAACAGGGACTGTACTTAGGTTGACATTTGGGAATGCAGGGAGAGATCACTGCTTAGTGTGCAATAGGGCAGCTGCTGTAGTTGAAAGTGGTGGCAATGTGTTCAGGTAAAAAACAAAAACAAGTAGAATTAGTGTTCTTTTATACTTATTCTCCTAAAGTTTTTATGTGGCCTATAAGGGGCTTAGAAATTCCTGATGAGACAGGGAAAGAAGTCTGAGTCTGTAACCTGCAGTTCTCTTAGATAGTTTCTGTAGAATTCAATAGCATGATTTCAGGACAGAGACAAAAGTGCATAGCCTTGACAGAAGCCAGCGTGGGGACATGGCCGACACGTGGGAGGCTGAGTCACAAAGTGTCACTGGGCTCTGAGGGTAGTAAAGAATGCCAGCAGTCAGCAACTACTGTCTTCTGAGTGGACGCCTGCGAGGTGACAGTGACCAGGAAGGAAAAGGGTATTGGATGTCAGCAAGAGATAAAATGTTGAGTAGGGACTTGGAGCATAGGACAGGGTCCGACACAGGGATCCAAGGACCGTGCCCCTTCTGCCACAGCAGTGTGGAAGGATCCCCGGCACTCAGATGCCATCTCTGAGCAGGAAATTAATCACAGCACAATTACTTTAAGAAATTGTTGTATCTTACAAGTAACCATGGCTTACCTTATTTCGAACAAAGAACTGGTAATTTATTTGCTTTTTACTAGATTAAAAGCTAAACAAATGTGACATTTTAGGTTCCAAATCAAGAAGCTTTTATTTTTTAACCTTTGAATTTAAGATTTTCAATTTAATTTCAAATTGCACACCAGAGAAAGTTAAACATGATCTTTCTTAGCACGGTGATGTATATATAATCATTGTCATGCCTACTTTACATGATAAAGATAAGTTACTGCACTGTGAAATAGGATCTAGGGATATTAAAATAATCCATATTTCTCAAACTTATTAGTGATCAGATTCTAGACAGTGCTGTTACCATTAGTTTTTTTTTTTTTCTGTAGCATGTTGGTTTGGGTAATTTTTATATTAAGGAGCATTTTAAGTGTTTAAAATACCTTCCCAGAAAACTTGATTTACTTGTAATTTGTATGTTTTTCCTGGGCAGGACTTTAATTTTCACGATACTCACGATACTCAAGAAGGTACATAACTGACCCCATAGGGCTTTGATAAGGCTACTCCTTAGCTCAGTGGAAAAACTCATTTGTTAAATGGATCCTCACTGTACTATGACCTGTTTACTTTGCTCATTTATGTAAGTTCAGCCTGCTTAGTTCTAACATTCACTTGATTTTGGTTGTTTCTCCTGATCTCTTATCATAACATAAAATGTTCACTCAGGCAGTTATCAATCCTGTGAAAAGATAAATCAAACTACTTTCATTTTATTTTTATTTTAGGGATTTATTTTCATAGTAGATTTTTTGAGAGTTTTTTTTTCTATTTGTGAATCAGGAGTTACACCATGGAAAAATAATTTTTAAAAATTATGAAGTAATTCTGGTCACTTTAATCTCTTGACTGTATATTGTTAATATTTCTACAGAAAACTAAAATGTAAAAGGACTCTCAAATAAATTGGTGGTTTATCTAGCATAGTTTTAGAGAGAGTATGTTGTACACAATATTTGTTCAAAATCTTTCCCCCAAAGAAACACTAGGCACATTGACTGGGAGTAAAATGGTACAGAGCTTACAAAGCTATTGTTGAGATCTCGTTTTCTTTCAACAGTGAGTACATATGTTCTTATATTAATTCGTATGTCAGTTAGGATAGAAAATTCTTTGCAGATGTGAGAAAGATCAGTGCGTAGCGCATGCTAAACGTGATATAAATTACGCCAACTGCGTTTCTAGGCACCGACACCAGAAGGCACTAAAACACTGTGCTTAGTCGCCTGCCTGCCAGTCGAAGCGTTCACAGCCCGTTCTGAATACAGCGCAATCTCTGCGCTTTCTGCTCAACTGAGGGATTGGCAGTCAGGGCCGAAGTGTAACTCCATTTGAATTCAGGGATGTTTAGATGTGCAGCATACTCTGTTTTCTTTCTGCACACAAGAGGAAATGCTTCACGAGGTGAGCCCAAGAATGCATTTTGTTCCTCTTTGTCACAGCAAGAGTTAATGACTGGGTACCTGAGACAGAAGGGCAGAGGTAACCGGCAATAATTGTTTAAAATAACCACTGGCCATCAATGTTAGGAAAGTGGCAGGAAGTAAAGATCTTCAGAGGCCCAAGAGTAAATGTACAAAGGACTAGAAGTGTGCTCTCCTGGAGTATACTGGGGGAGGAAATTTAGTTTTAAAAACTATTTTCTTCTTTTTCTCTGGTGCTATTCCTTTGGAAAGCAAGTGATAGAACTTGAGATCTTGTGCTATGATAAATGCAAACCTTTTAAAGAACATATTCTCGTATCAAGCTGCTTCTTAAATTAGAATATAGAATGAGTGATCACTGCTGTGCTTTGGATAGAAAATGTGTGATGGAAAGCAATCACAAAGTTAGGCATAATTCCATAATTGCTCTTTTTAAAACAGATGTATTTAACAGTAGAACTACAAACAGAGAGTACAATATTTATGTTGTGAATTATGTAGAAATCTCTATATAGTAATGAGAAATACACACACACCCCACATATATATTTGCTTCTGACATTTATGAGGCCCTACTATCAGAGACCCATCAACAGCTTGGCAGCCACTGTTTATCACACCTGATGGCCTATGCTCAGACCTGGGTAGAGCTGGGCTCTAGGTTATCATGAACTCTGTGACTATCTGGTATTATGACAATGAAGATCATTTAGGAGAGGTGATAAAGATGTCATTAATACTGATCCTGTATTAAGATGTTGAACACAAAGGGGTAAATTTGTTTCCTAATGTTCGTTTTGTAGTGTATTGTGCAAAAATGAAAAGTCTATAAGCAACAATTTGCCAAATTTTAAGGGTAATATGAGTGGAACTTTATTTATTTTTATGTAGTACCACTGACAAAAACCATTTTCAATTGTTTGTTTTAATCTGCTTTTTTTGGGGGGGGTCAATTTATTTTGTCTAGAGATGTTCTTTTAACAGGTATAATGCTAACCATAATTTTGTTTGTCGATGTTCTTTATCAATTTGAGAAATTCCCCTTTATATCTATTTTACTATGAATTTTCATCATACATGAATATTGAAGTTTGTAAGTGTTTTTTTCATAGATCGAGATGTTCATGCTGTTTTCTTTTTATCCATGAATATAATAGATCACATTGATTTTCAAATACTTAATCAGCCTTGCATTACTGGAGTAAATTCTTCTTGATCAAAGTGTATGATTATCTTAGTATACCTGTGAATTTCATTTGTTATAAAACTTCCTGAAATTACTTTTTTTTATTCTTCATTACATGTAGTTTTTAAGTACACAACACTTTTCAGAATGTCAAGTTAGTACATAAGAATTTTGTCCACTTGTCTTTAGAGACTATGATTTCTCTCAGATCACTGACTTTGCTATGATTTTAGCCTGAATTCTCCAGTCAGGATGCAGGATGACACTGTCACACTGTAGTTCTAAGTTGGAGTTGGTTTTGCTGTGTTGGAGAAATTTAGCAGTGCCTGGGGGAAATTTCTGGTTTTTACAATTGAAGGAAGGAGTGCTACTATTGCCCAGAGGGCAGAGCTAGGCTTGCTTCTGTCCATCCCACACTGCACAGGACTCTCTCTCACAATAAAGAACTATTAGATGCAAGAAATCATTAGTACTAATGAACTGTCAAAAAACCCCTGCTATAACATGTTCCTTTACTAGGTAAACTCTTGCCAGTTGGCAGATAATAGGTGGAAACAGCACCTTGAAACTGGTACCTTAGAAAAGAGAATAGCTTGCAATTCATAAGAGATGTTCTAGAAGTCAGAACTGAAAACATGGTTCTACAAGAGGAAACAATAGCCCAGTGGTATGAGTTGCCTGAATAAATAATATGCAGAACAAGTGAGTTTGTGTAGCAGAAGGGATTCTCACACATTGCTAGTGGGAATGTAAATTGAAACAAATGAAGCTGAGAATTGAGACCAGCTCTCACTTGATTCCCTATTTAACCTCAACTGATCTTTGTCTTCCATGATAATTAGTATGTTTTCTTTCATTACAGTGAGTTTGGCAATCCATATGAAGGCCTTGGGCAGCTACCCTCTCTAACCTGTCCATTGTATAATGTCAGGAACCACACATGGGCAAACCAATCAGTGACAAGAATAGACCAAAAAAGTAGTAGCCTTTGTTTCTGGGATTAGCAGAACTAAGAAGCATTTCATAACTACACGATTATTATCAGATATCGTCCTGCTGTGAGAAAGCAATGCCCAGTCTGAGATCAAACTTCACTTGCTGTGAGAGGAATACCCATCATCTGCCTGTATAAACCACTCCTAAGTCAGCTTCCCCACAAGGTAGACTTGTGATGAGAGTCCTCCATCTTCTCAACTAGACAGCTTTGTAAAAAAGTGGCTTTCCTTGCTCAACACCTAGTGTCTCAAATTAATTGGCCTGTCATATGGCAAGGATGTGGACTTGGGTCTAATAACTCAAACATCTTGGAAAATTGCCTGCCAGTATTTAGCAAAGTTGTTTATGCATGTATCCTACAGCCTAGCCTTGGAATGCAGCCTAGAAACTCTCACATGGGTACCAGGAAAATCACAGATAATATACACAGTGCCATTTCTCATAACAGTCAAAGCTGAGAACAAAATACAACTTCCCTAAATAGAATACCCAGTAAAGTATGGTATATTCATACACATAGAGGTTACAGAACAAAGATATAAGTGAGTTACAATAACCAACACTGAAAATTTCTTATACCTCAGTGAAAGGAAGAAGCCTACATTCAAAAATATGCACAGGATGATTCTATTTATAAGCTTAAACATTAAAATATATTGCATTATAGTAAATACAGATTTGGTAAAACTGAAAAGAAAAAAACAAAGTAAAGAAATAATCACTCCAAATGAGAGGACACTGGTTTTCTAAGAGTCAGGAGAGAAATGTAAGGAAAGAGGCACAAAGCCTCTGTTGTATATGCAATATCTCTTTCTTTTTTTATTCTATGAAAAAATTTCACAACAAAACAATATTAGAATAACAATGTAGTAGTTAATAGTGTATTATTATCTTCAAAGTACTAAGTGTACAAAATCTCCACATTAATTGTAAGATTATGTTATAAATCATAAACACATAGTTGATATGCTCTTCTTTAGGTATCAAAGCTGACTCATTGTTTTAGACTATTAAATAAGAAATAATGTGAAAAATGTGTTTTTAAGGAATTGAAGTAATTCTTAGGCACATATATTCAAAAAAGGATACCACAAATAAGTTAACATAAACATTAGTAGTGTTCAAAGTAGAAATAGGTCTAATCAGTTTGGAAAAGAATCATGTACTTATTATTTTGAGTAAATAAGCCCAGTCTTCCCTGTACCCTTCAACCATCAGCTTGTTATCTAAATCCCTTTGTTCTGATTTAGATTTAAAAGTGGAATTCTGACCATTAGTTCAACTTATACTGCAAATCAGTGATGACAACAAGTGTTCTGTTCATCAGGAAGACAATTTGAATAAGTACATTTGGACTCTGGTTCAAAGTACCTCCGCAGCAATCAGCAGGACACGGTCGGCTCCCTGTGATTTCCGATCAGCAAACTCAAGACCTTTTTGAACATAATGCTGCATCAACTGCCCTCTGCATCTTGCATAATCAAATGTATCACCCTCTCTACTATTACACTGCCTGGCACGTTACTGCTTCACATGTTCAGGGAGCTCCTTAATGCTTTCCAAACATTTCCATGTGTATTTCACAGGGTATCGTCAAAATCACACAGAAAAATAAGAAGAGTCTTTATCATCCACCTCCATTAACTGAAGAACAAATAGGTCGAGACAAATACAATGATTATATCGACTGGCAGTATCCATACCAACACAGGTACACTTCAAAAACATAACAGAGTGGGGAAAAAAAAAAAACCAGAGTAAGGTGGGTGAGCGCAGAACAATTTATGAAAGATGAAAATAAATTACACAAAAATAAAGTTATAAAAGTGAAACACATTGAAATGGTTGCCTGGAATAGTGGAGGGAAGAACAAGAATTGGGAATAGGAGAAAACTAGTAATAGAGAAATACCGCGACCCTCACGGCCAAGCTGAACAGGCCAGAGGAGCAATGGGGGAATGGAAGAAGAGAGTCACAGAGGGCAGCTGGGGCCGGGTGGAGCCATTGGCCTGATGAGCAGAACAGCTTACCCCTGCAAAGCACAGTCTTTATTTATAGGCCTCAGCGCAATCTTCACTTATAAGCTTCAGGAGGGCATAATATAAAAGGCACGCGCTGAGTCATTTGATACAAAGGTAACAACTCGAAAAACATAATTAGAAGGCCATGTCAGCTTGTGGTATTATCAAGAACTAGCAATACAGGGAAATGGGTACAGAATAAGCTTTTGACCTCGGTCCCTGCCAGCCAGGCCTGTTATTTTGCAAACCCAGTACAAACAAGCTGTCTTACCTTAGTACCCTGTTCACTAAGGCTACAGGCAGGGAGCCAAGGATTTAAAATGCTCCCCATCTAACCAGTTGAAGGTGGTCTGGGGAAATGGGGGTGCATGCTGTGTAATGCTGAATTCTTTCTATGATGGCCCACTTGTGGGCATAAAGTTGTTGTTGGCTCCTGACAGGGAAAATAAGCAAAAGATCTAGTACAAACAAAATTAAAGACTAAAATAATTTGGAATGAAGCAGGACAGGTTTTTGTCTTCTGGGCTTTTTTGTTATTTATTTAATTTACTAGCTACATTGTTGAAATAGCCAGTGTTGGAAGCTGGGACCCAGGACAAAGTACAATTAAAGTTAAAAATTATTTTTCTTTAGTTTATTCATGTCATTACATAAAAGGCAATGTAATAATAATAGTGGAGAGACTAAAACTAATTTTGCCCTTGAAGACATTAGACCAAGTTAGAGATTAAAACATATAATCATAAGATACATTAAAAAATGTAATAGCAGATTGAAATCATAATTTATATTAACTCTAGAATGGATTCCTCAGTGTGGAGCTAAAGTAATTGTCACATAATTGGCTTCTAGCAATAATTGCTACATCTCATTCATGCAGCTGGTATTTGCTGTATATCAACCCCATGTGCCAGGTTTGAGATAAATCCATCAGCCAAACAGAAATTTCTTATTTCATGAAATTTATATTCTATGAGTGAATGCGCGATTATAAACAATAGGAAAACTTGAATACATGAGATGAGAGATGGAAGATGTAATCAAATATGTAAAATAGAATTTATAGACATGAAGAATAGTAATTTATCTTAAAAGTTGACTGGATAAGATCCATCGGAGTAAGAGACTACAAAATAAAGATCACTGGACTTGAATATATCACAATAGGACTATTTAAACTAAGAAAAGGAAAAATTAGTTGAAAAAGAATGAACAAACCCTCAGTGACCTGTGGGAAAATCTCAGAATGGTCAAGCCAACACAGGGTTGGAGTCCCAGCGGGGGAGTGAGAGGAGAAATATTTTTCTGCTTTGCTATTGTAGGTAGAGGCTCCTATTACAGACTTTCCAAGGGAGTCAGTCATGAGTTACTCACCCATCTGTTTTGTCTCCTAAACTTCAGAGACAGCTATTGGGCCCCTTAAGCATTTCCTGGGACCCTCATGATCAGGTTTGTGATGGTGTAGGGCAGGCCTATACACTGACTTCCTCTCATAGAATGCGTGCTATTGTCTTCTTGCCTCATTTTTATTTCCTTAAGGTTGCTTAAAAGTTCTCATACCCTATTTAGAGCCTCCTCATTTTTAAGCCCAGAATAAGGAGTTTAGCAATTTATTTTGGAATGTGAGAGCATTTTTATGATCATTGTTTTGTCTTGTGTGGTTTGAAACCCTTCCCAAAATTTAAACATAATTTTGCTATATCCCAAACCATCCCTTGCCCTCAGATGAGGAGTATTGCTAAGATTAAACCAATTTTTAAAAATTCTTAGTAATCCTTTTCATATTGCAAATATGCTTTGCAATTCTTACAAAATAGGAATAATGTAACTACAAATAAAAAAATAGTTGGCTACCATAGATGCTCAATAAAAATAGTTGAGCATTTCACAACGATGCCTCTGATGATTACTAAACATCAGTATGAATTGATTGATCATTGCGAAACTAATGCTGATTTAGACATTTTTAAAAACTAACGTTACTTGTAATCTTTGATTTTTAACTTGTACCACAAGCAAACGAACTTCTAGATCCTATACTCTATCATATATTTATTTCTTTTGCCTTCAGACATTCATTCCTACGTTATTTCTTTGCTTGGAATAACTTTCCTCAAATTTAATTTTCTATGTGATCTAATTTTGCCCATTTTTGAAGTTTATATTTCAAATACGTGTCTCATTATTTTGTTTTTCAGATTTCTCTATTATAGTTTCTTCTTTCCTTGAATTACATAAAGCTACTTTGAACTGTGACAGTCGGCCAGAGGTATCACTTCCTGTTATTTTTCTTGAGTCTAACTGCGGAGAGGGAGGTGGATATGCCACACAGCGCGGCTGACTGTGATCAGGGTCGATGGTGGGCGGGAGGCTCAGGGACCGGCCTGCGGTGGCGTCCCCTATTTTGATGAATTCAGCACACTGTGCCGTTCCAGTCCTTAAGAACCCCAACACCACATCTCCTCTGTTCTCCTCTTATAGGATTAGAAATCTCCCTCTTTTTAATTACCAAAAAATGACTCCATCTCTCCACCAAGAATGACCTCCATCCCTCTTCAAATTAAACAAACTCTCAAAGCTAATGCGTTTGCTATTACTTATATTTTCTTTATAATGAGTCTATAAGAGCCAAAAAGATTATGTTTTCTAACAAATTCTTTCCTTGAAAAATTAGAGGAGAAGCCAAGTTATAATTAAAAATAAGCTCAGTGAATCGGGTCCAAATGAATTAGGTGATTTTACACAATTTTAATATTTGGTGGCACTAAGTTGAGAAAACCTGATGTATCATCTTCCACAAATAAAATATGTCCCCTGGGCCAGGCTGCTCTTGTCTTCAGGCCAAAACTTTTTATTTCCTGGACAGTTCAAATAGTACTATGGATTTTTACCCTGGTAATATTCATTTTATGCCATTTCTGAGCTATAGAAACAATCTTATTTCAGGTAAGATAATAAACTCAAGTGATTATCAAATTTGCAGGCCTTGGAGATATTCATTGTTTGTGAGTTGCCCTATCCCTACTCCATTAGGCATTGATCTCAGAATGTATACAACCACGTCTGAAATAAATTTTGGATCCTTACTAAATATCTAACATGGTTCATGGCTTTTAATAAATCCTCAGTTAATATATCTATATTTGATTAACAGAAATATTGGCCAAGAAATTTTTATTTGGACTGGGTATCATCTCTCTACATGAAATCTTTTCTTCTCATATCCACTATTGAATCTTGAAATTTTAATTCATCACAAAATTTTCCTGTAAACATCTCCTGTTGTATTTTTAGTGTAATATAGGAATTCGTTTTCTTGCTGTCACTATTTATATAAAATCTGGTATAGAATATTACTTCCCTGTCTCCAAACTACCTTTCATCTTCTGCTTGCAGATAGCATTTTGCTTTTTACACTTCACTTCTTTTAAATCCCACTTTATGAAGGAAATAGTTCTGATCCAAATAGTGAACAAAAATAATCTTAGTTCTCTAGTCTTTGTTAACTACACTTTTTTTCATTTGTAATGGAAAAAGAGTGATTTTTAAAAAAATTTTAATTTAATGGTACATTTTAGATGTATACAGGAAATATCACAAAGAATCAAAAACTGGGATCTGATCTTATTAAAAAGCTTTTGCACAGCGAAAGAAACTACCAACAGAGTGAAGAGACAACCCACAGAGTGGGAAAAAGTTTTTGCCAGCTATTCCTCTGACAAAGGACTAACATCTCGAATATATAAAGAACTCAAAAAAATCAGATCCCCCAAATTTAGAGACCCAATCCAAAAGTGGGCAACTGAAATGAATAGCCACTTCTCAGATGAAGGAGTAGAAACAGCAGATAGACATATGAAAAAATGTTCAGCATCACTGGTCATTCGAGAGATGCAAATTAAAACAACCCTGAGATTCCACCTCATTCCACAAAGAATAGCTATTATCAACAAGTCAGCCAATAACAAATGGTGGAGGGGCTGTGGAGAAAAAGGAACCCTTCTCCACTGTTGGTGGGAATGTAGACTGGTGCAACCGCTATGGAAAAGAATGATTTTTAAAAAGAAAAAATTAAAAGCAAAACAGCACATTTGTAAAATACTTGTCATATTTCAACTTTTTCTCCTTCTCTTTTTCATTGCCCATGTGGTATATGCTAAATTATAATAGTATATAAACATTATTAATAAATTCAGGGTAGGTTGTGAACACTGTAATTTAGGATTGTGCAGATTTTAAATATGCAGCCTAGATATAAAAGTTGGTGAAATTTTCAATCCACCATGTACCTTAATATTAATTATTTTATTATGATTAATATATACTACTTAATAAAATGTGTTAATGTAGGTACGCATAAAATACTTGGAAAATTTGAAGAAAATCTCTAAGATTCTCTGCTTTGCCCTTCCACTTACTTTCCATAATATGCTCTTCAAACAAAACCACTATTAATAACTTCTTTTGATTCTTTCCAGAAAACACTATGTAATGGTCTGAACATCGCCTTAATTGCTTAATTTGTGGTGTTGTAGTTGTATGAATGGTTTTCCTGTGGTAATTCGAAAAGTGTATAATTTGCTTTCAATTCTTCCAGTGGAGGCCTTTATGCCATTATTTAAAATTCCTAACTTCTTTTATTGCTGTACTGGCTGTGGATGGACTCTACTGCCTCCCTTCTGGGAAACATTAGAAAATTATTAAGCTTTATCTTTCAGTTTCCTTTTAAACTTCTGGCTCACAGACTGACTTATTCCTTCACTTCATTTAATTATACTTCTAAATAATGCACACAACATTCTCTCTTAACTATCCAATTTTAAAATTTTCTATTGGATCCTTAAAAATAAAGATGAGGAAGTAAACAGAGATGAAAAATATTAAGGTATTTTCAAGTATTTACATTTTCATTCCTTCCCCATTCTCAAAATCTGATTATTATATTTTCATATTTCCAAAACTTATATTAACTTCTTAACCCATATTGGACACTTCTTTCAGCAGAGCGACTTAAAAAATAAAACTTCAATGTTTTCCATTGGTTCTTTTTTTTTTTTTTAATTTTAAACCAAGAACATGTATTGGTACATTTTACATATAATGGTTACATTCATCACATTTATTTTGTACCTGTACATGATGCATCTTCGTTCTCCCCCTCTTCCCCGCCCCTCCCCTCTGTTTCCATTGGTTCTTTTTGCATGATTTCTTCTTTCATTTTTCAGTTGGCTTAATTCTTTTAAGGATTTTTTTGAAAGTCTAGATTATGCTTGATATGTTTCTTTTAAACTTCCACAGTTGAGAACATTTGCCTCTTGCTGACTTCTAAATGTCTAGTTATAGAGATTTGGGGTTAAATTTTCTTTGGCTTGGCGCAGAGTCTTTTCATTTTCTTTTGATTCTGTATGCAATGAAGAGATTATAAATCTGTCTGATTTTCTCTACCTTATAAGCAATCTCTGTCTTCCTTGCAGATGACCTCAAGAGTTTTCCCCTTTCCTTTAAATTTAACAATAATCAGTCCATATTTGGGTGCCAATCTTTCTATGTGATGATTTTCTTAACCCTGAAGCCCCCTTTTATCCTCAGATTTAGGACTCTTATTTTTTCAAAAAACATTAAAAATATTTTGGAATATGTTTTCTGTTCTGTTTTGGGGGGTTCTTCACAATAGGATGCTTTGTCTTATAAAATATAATTACAATACTATTAGGCTTCCATCTACAAACTTTTCTAAAGTTATTTTGACTCTATTTATATTCTCTAAAATTATGTGTTTTTACTCAATGTTTTATTTTCAGTTTTGTTTCTTTTATTTCTTGATGTTTCTAATTAATCATTCATGTGGTAATTTTGCTTTCATGTTCCTTTTTCCCTACTCTGGAATTTTCGTTTGATCACGATGATGTATTTTTTTTTTGTATGTGCTATTGAAATTGATTTGCAAATATCTTGTTGAGACTTTAAATATTATGTCTGTCAGAGATATTGATCTGTAGTTCTCTCTCTTTTTCTGTACTTCTGGTTCTGGTATCAGAGTAATGCTGGCTTTGTAGAAGGACTCTAGAAATATTCTCTCCTGTTCAGTTTTGTTTGGTTTGAGAAAAGTTGGTGTGAGTTATACTTAAGTGTTTTTTAGAATTAAGCAGTGAAACCATCAGAACCTAGATTTTTCTGTAATGGAATATTTTCTATTATTGATTTAATCTCCTTACTTATTATTGCTTTAATCAGATTTATTGTGTCTTCATGCTTCAATCTTCACAGGTTGTATGTGTCCAGGAATTCGTCTGTCTTTTCTAGGTTATCTAGTTCATGAGCATATAATTGTTCACCTGATTTTTAAAACAATTTTAATGGCTGGAACAAAAATTTTTAGAAATACCTGCTCAATGTCCTAAAAAAGATTTATCCTTAGAAAAACATTTACTCTTTATAAAAAACAAGACTTGGATAAACCTTTTAAGGTATCTGTAAAGACTATGACAATCAGAAAAAAAGACAATATGTTTGAAAATGTTTTAGCTATATCTAAAAGGAAGCCATTTTGGAAGACAATGTTGAATTTTGAAGAATTATGTATAGTTTTAGCATTTGTTTACTGAATCTTTTAGCCAAAGACGTTGATGCTTCAAAATTAAGAATCACGTTCAAACTCCAAACTGTGTCATAATTGTGGTGTAGCAGCTGTTCTATGAAGGCAGAAACAAGGAACATCTGTCTCCCTGAAGTCTGAAGCGTGCAGTCATGTCTTGGTGAAAGTCATTACAAAACAGCCTTCTCTGTGCTTTGCATCTCCGTAATGGTGCTTCTGTGAACTTTGTGCATTAATTCCAGTTCTCCCAAGGATTAGGGACAAGCACTGCATTAAGTATTTTTGCTATAACTGTAGTTGCAATATTCTTGGAATTGGTATGAGGTGCTTCTTAGAAGTAATAATTGGATTAAAATCGAATATCAAATAGAACTGGGAACAACTTTCCAAAAATCTGTTTCTTTTAGGGTCAATATTTTTTGCCACTCAGTGCTCATTTAAACACTCGTGATCTGTAGCTTTTATTTGTTCCCATATGTTTGGGATCTTGCAATTGGCAAGAGACTAGTGGAAGGTGAGATTTGGGCATTTGAGTACCTGTAATTTTGGGCATACTTTTGCCTTTTCACATAAACCAAAGATTGGTTTGGAATTATTTCTCCCAGGATTTTGTGAGCTACTTAAGAACAATGCCAAGATTTACCCACTTCTTTGATTCATCTGTTTTGTTGTGTCTGGGCTGTCTCAAGCACTCAAATATATGAAAAAAAAACAACACTGGCTTATTAATTTGTTGAACTATGCTTTATTTTATATAGTTCATAAAATATTAAATATGATGGAGAACTTTAATCCCTACCTTTGAGTCACAATTTCCTTTTTCAACATGTCTCTTTTTCACATGTAAAGAGTTGATTTAAATCGCAAAAAGTAGATAATAATAAATATTGATTGCTCCATCACTGGGTAATCAAAAATAAACTAGTGGTCTGGAATTGTGTGAAATCTTTAACTCCAGTACAAAAAGCTTTTTTGTTAATATTTTTCCTATTATTTCCTTTATCAGTTTATAAAGACAAAGGTTTATTTTGGCTTACAGTTTTAAGCAGACACATTGCTTTTTTCATGTCTCTGGCAGAGCCAGCACATCGTGGCAGGAACGTGCAGTGGAACAAACCTGTACCCTGTACCCTCATAGCAGAGTCCTACAGTCCCCTTCCAGGACATAACCCCATGACCTGAAAACCTCCCACTAAACCTCACCTCTTAGTTTCCGCCACGTCTCTATAGGGCCAAGTCGCGTACTAAAACACTAACAAAGGGCCTTTTGGGGGACATTCCAGGTCTGAGCTTATGTAGCATCTGGTGAGTGGCTTCCTGTTGCACCCTCACAGGGCAGAAGGCAGAAGAGCAAGCTAGCTAAAGGCTGAGAGAAACTTCTCCGGAGAGCCCTCATCCCACTACTGAGGGAGCGGCTGACATGACCTAGTCGCCTCTTAATGCCTCACCCCTTATAGCATCCCTACTGGCAACACTTGGCTCCAGAGAGGATCCGTTTAAATTGTGTCACTGACATTTCGGTTCTAGTTGTGCCGTAGTTAGAGTAGTCACACATGCCAGTCTAGGTACTTTTGGATTTCTTTTTGCAGATAAACCAAATACCAATTTTTCAATTCCATATTTTCACTGCTGATTGCCTTTTATAAACCTATGCCTATATAGCATATTATTTTTCTAATTATTTGAATTTGCTTTTTCAGAGACCTCTCTTTGACAGCATCCTGAGCAATTACTTTATTTCATAATTCTCTTCAAAGACAGTTTTATAAATGAGAATTTTCTTATTATTATTTTCAGTAGCATTTGAAGTATGTAACTAATTATAATTAGTTTTTGCCTCATTTTCTTTTATACCATATTAATCAGGGTCTTTCACTGATGGCCTAACAGATTTTTAGTCTTATATGTAAAAAGAAAACAAATCCTTTTTTCTTTGACTTTGGCATATTCAATTTTTTTTTACTTGTATAGTCTTTTCATGGACATTCTCTGTAAATATAATAAAGCAAATGATTCTCTTTTCTTTCAGAGAGTTTGACTTTGCCAGTTGGCTATGCTGAATTTTCATTGAATTTATGAGCTTTTTGATGAGGGATGTAGCATATAATTTTTTATAATTTCTGTTTTTAAAAACATCTTTAGTTTTCTAGATAAGTACTCATTTAAACATGCATATTCTATATCCTCTTTCTCATATTGTTATGTTCATATTTTAATATAATAATATATTTTGCATTTCATTTCAAAGTACTTATTTTTCCTTGCTAGAAAAAATTGAATTAATTGTGATGTAACCACTGCATAGCTGTTTGTTACTCAGTTTTCTGCTGTTATAACAAGTGCCTAAGATAATAGGATAAAAAGGTCATTTTGAGCCACAGTTTTGGAGGTTGTAGTCCATGGCTGACTGGCCCTGTTGCTTCTAGACCTGTGGCGAGGCAGCACCTCATGGAAGAGAGTGTGTGCTGGAGCAAAGACGTTCCTTTCAAGGCTGGAACACAAAAAAGAAGGACAAAGAGGTTGGTGTCCCAAGATATCCTTCAAGGGTGTGGCCCCAGTGATTGAAAGGCCTCGCCTTATGCTCTACCTCATAAAGTTTTGATCACTTGTCGATCAAGGTGGGGACCAAACCTTTAACACGCAGTCCTTTGGGGAGATTTAAGATTCAAATTATAGCATTCTTCTCCGGCTCCTCCTCTAAAGGCTTGTGTCCATCTCACAATGCAAAGCGCATTTAGTCCATCCCTGAGATTCCCAAAGTCTCCATCGAGAGCAAAGACAAAGTCTTAGCAGTGAGCATCAGTAATAAGAAAAATGAAATTACATACCTCTAAGACACAATGGCACAGGATAAATATCCCTATTCCAAAAAGGAAGAATGAAGGAATAAAAAAGAAGTAGGTAAAGCAAGACTGAAACCTAGCAGGTAAAACGTTAAATCCTACAGCCTCAAGCTTACCATCTGGGGCACCCTACGGTGGTACACGGTCTCAGATGAGCCTGGCAGCCTGGTCTTTCTAGCCCACATAGCCTATAGCTCCCCTAAGCAGTTACTCCATGTTCCTGGCATCTCTATCTTCTGGAAGTGTCCACTGCATCTTTATCTCCATTTTCACAGCTCTATACATGATTCTGTCAGCCCCATACTTACAGGGACTACTGGTCCGCCCTGAAGATACGGTTCCTATTGTCCTGGCACAAATACCTAGACTCATTCGCTCCACCTTCCTTGGCAGCAACTTTCAACATGTTTCTTCTCCCTCCAAACTGCAAATTTTTAAAATCTTTCTATTCTGCTTCTCTTTGCTACCAATTATCTCCTCAAATTTGGCTAAAAGCAGCCAATAATGCCACGCTGCTTCCTGGATGCTATGGTACCTGTAGATTTCCTCAGCTAAATAAACTAGTTCATCATTTTAAAGCTCAGTCTTATAAAAATTTTAGGGTATAGACAAAGTGCACCCAAATTCCTCGCTATTGAATAACAAGGGTTGCCTTTAGTCCAATTCTTGATAGGAACCTCTTTTTCATCTGAAACCACATCAGTGTAAGTTTACTGTCTATATTTCTGCCAGCAATCTTGCCTTCTCATTCCCCATCAGAATTGCCCAATATGTTCTGTTCAAAGCATTCTAGGGTTTCTTTAGGTTGCTTCTCCACACTTAAAAATTTCTCCTGCAAAGCAGTTGGATAGGCTTTCCCACATCATCTGATTATACATAGTCACAGCAATGACTCCAGCGCTTGCTACTGACTTTGTGTGTTAGTTATTGGTTACTGTAACAAATACCTGAGGTAATCAACAGTTTTGGAGATTCCAGTTCGTGACCCCATTTCTTTTGGGCCTGTGGCAAGGCAGCACATCGTGACAAGGAGCATGTGGTGGAACAAAGTTGCTGCCTTCATGGTTGTGACATAAAAAAATGAGAAGGGTGAAGGCCGAGGTCCAAATAATCCCCTTCAGGTGTGTAACCCAAGTGACCAGAAGGCTTCCTAGTAGGTCACCCTTCAAAGTTTCCACCACCTCCTAATAACACCAAGCTGAGGACTAAGCCTTGAGCACATAGGCCTCTGGGAGACATTTAAGACTCAAATTATAGCAGGTTTTGCTGTAAATAGGGAGGGAGGGAACAGAGGGGAGGGGTGGGAAGAGGGTGGAGAACCAAGATGCATCATGTATAGGTACAAAATAAATGTGATGAATGTGACCATTGTATGTAAAATGTACCAATACATGTTCTTGGTTTAAAATAAAATAAAAAAAACCCTAAATTATAGCAGGTTTTATGTATGCAACCAAAAATCTTTACTGATATATTTTCTTTAAAAACTTGTTTTCTCTAGTAAATTATTATTCACTTGATTTAATAATCTTCAATTTTATATAAAATTATTGGAGGTGTGGTGCCTTGTATTGAATGGGGGACAATGTAAATGACGACCAAAGATTAATGGTGGTAAGGAAGATTGTCATCTGTGAAATAAAATAAAATCAGCAAGTCCATCCTAATATGAACAAATAAATGACTGAATAAATTGAAGAAATTCTTATCAGCCCTACAATTCCAACTAAAATGTAGAAGAAAATTTAGTATTAGGAAATCATCATTTGTCATTCATTACAATAATAGCACCTCCTCAAAGAAGAATCATCAACATATTAAAACAAGAAGGAATTGATGTTATGGGATATATCATATTTACACAATCTCAAAGTAGTTCCTTACAAAACCTTAGTAACCACAAAGAAAAAAATGGTAGCTTTACCATGGGGCAGACTGGAAAACACCGCTCTAACCAAGTGGTGAAAGTTACACCATAAGTAACAGAAAAAATTGATATAAATATGCTCTCTTATGTATTGCACCAATAAGGAAGAAAGATGAAAAAATGATAAATCAAATATGGTAGAATATTAACATCTGAGGAATTTGGGTGAACTATATAAGGGAATTCTTCATACTACTTTTGGAACTTTTATGGAAGTCTGATTTTATTCTAAAGTGAAAAGTGTGTACTTGGTAAGAGGTTAGGTGAAAAAGATGAGAAGAGAAGGAAAGAAGATTTGTTTCATTATAATTAAACTTTTAAAATATATTTAATAAATATAATCCATAATTCTGCACATTTTACACATGTAGGATACTTAAAATTTACTTCTACAGCATTTCGTGTTTACTATTTTTACATTATTTGCCTTTCTGATTTTTTCCTTTAGTAGTAAAATACTGTCTAGTGTTTTCTGTAACTAAAACATTAATTACAAGGACGACACTCCCGTTCCAAGTCCTCTGCTTTTTGTTCTGCTCCTCGCACCCCTCAATTTAGTTGCCATAAATGGCCTTGACTGTTCATTTCTGGTTTTCACTGGACAGTTTGGTCTTGGCAGCTGACATCCAGGTATTGAGAAATTGTATTGCGTGGTGTTTTATTTGAGTCACATGATAGAAGTTGAATTATCAGCAAATTCTTAGTAAATCATTCCATGTTATGAATCCAGAGGTGGTTTTAAGAAGAAAGTTTTAATAATTTATTTTTCACATATGTGAATTTGTGGTGTTCAGCAGGTATAAAAATTATTTTTAGCAGAAGGAAAGAACAAACACAATGTCTTATACAGTAAAAGGACATATTTTCAAGATCATTTTAAAATTTTAATTAAAATGATTTTAGAATTTAATGTTTCATAGAAATAAATTCAATGTTGCCTCACTAACATTAAGAAAAAGACTACCACAGGCAAAATTTTAATGAGGAACCAAAATAGGTATCACAATATACTATTAACTGTCATTTAGATAAGTTTCTCACCTCCAGTATATGTTGAAGGCTTGGTCACCAACCCATGACACTGTCAGAAGTGGCGGGACATTTAGGATGTGGGACCTAGAGAGAAGAACACAGGTCACTGAAGTGTAGCCTTGGAGAGGATATCGAGATCACGGCCTTTTCTTTGCTTCTTTCCTCCCCAGACGCAGTGAGGTGAACAGACTTGCTTTACCATGTGCTCTTACCATGACATAGTGTGTTGCCACAGGCCCAAAGCAACAGGGCCAACCAGCCATAGACTGAAACATTTGAGAACATGAACCAAAATGAACCTTTCCTCCTTTTGAGTTGATTATCTTGTCTGTCTTGTCTCAGTGGGTTTTTAGCAGTGGTGGCAGGTGGAGGTCTTACTTGATTTTTGATCTGGGTGGGAACCATTGAAGTCAGCACACTCTGGGAATATGTTTCTCTGATATTTTCAAAATCAGTTGTTCTTTAAAATGTATTCTCTTTGTAAACAAGTGCCTGGACATTCACTTTTCTAGTTGTTTGTTCTTTTGTTCCCATTGCCCACTATTCAGGTGCTCTTATATAAAAGCCAGGTATTTTCCTTTCTCACTGAAGGGTATTGGGTTTACTATGCTTCAGTGAACATGGCCTGGGATGATTTCCCCTCCCTATCATTGTACACTATAATTATACTACTATAATAGTTATATCATTATTTAGATTCTTATTTTATCATATTTATTCATTATTCACATAAGTCAGATTAGCTTATGGATTTTTATCACAATCTTGCTGATAGACAGCCTTCTACCAGATTTGCAGTAAAGCTCTGGAGGCATCTCTGCATCTCTTTGTGCCTAAAATTACTGTATACACTAAATCCTTCAAGGATTGTCTGTATAGTTATAGGTACTATAAAACAGGGAAGGTGGTGATGCCTTTTATATTTCTGCATTTTCTTGGAAAAATTGGCCACATGGTTTGTGAAGCTATTTCTCTTACTGTTTCCACAAAACATCTTGTAGAATTAGTAGTATATAATCAGAAAAAGAAGAAAAAAATGAAGTGAAGGCGTCATTGTGTTTTCTCCTTCCTTTGGTGTGTCGTTTGTAGAGATGGGCTGCGCACAAAGAGCTGAGATAGATTTTCTTTCTCCCTGCTGCCTCTTTCAGACCTGTAAATAAAGCATGTCGTTATTGATCTGCAGCTGTAATACCTGGAGCAACCGGTTAGATCTATAATTCCTTTAAAATAGTACTCAGCTATCCAGGTTGATTTCTTCTTTCTTTTCTTTCCCTTCTGATATGCAGATTGAGCAGGGGAGTGCCTGCGATGGCCCCACAATTTATTTGCAAGATGAAAATGAAACAGAGGAGAGCGGGTAGTGGCATGAGTGCGTTACAGAAGACTGACTGGTGTGTGGTGCAAGTATTACAATTCCTCCTTCACTTGCTTCTACGATCACTTACAGCTCTTTGTTACAGTGTGTTTGAGCCGGTAACAAAATAATTCCCCACACCCCGGAGACATCATCCTTCACTCTTTGACGGCCCTTGCTTTTATTATGTTGTTTGATTCTTAAATTATTTTGATCTCTGAGAAAAGTGAAGCTCAGAAATTGATTAGAGAACCCGTTCCAAGGGCAGCATGGCGTCTCCCCCGGCCTCACTCTCCTCTGATGGGGCTGGTGCACTTGCCAGAGCCGAGCTTTCCCTGGTTTCAAGGGAGTGTTTGCACTGTGTCTCCTGAGAACTCAGAGCTCAGTGAACCTGAAGACAGAGTTTTCTCTTCCTGTGTAACAGTCGATTTTATTTTCCTCATTGTTCAAGTGAGGGAAATATTTCTGTCTTATGAGCATATGCTCAGTAATATTAATGGGAGATAGAAGGTATTAGATTCTAAGTTCCCCTTCTCATGGAATTTGCACTTTAGCAAGAAAACGAGATACATAATCTAAGAGCAAATAACTGAAGACAGGCGATTGTCATTAATAGACATCGTTACCAGTGGCAAGACCCTCCCCTTGTAACGTTCTTCGCTGTCTCCAATATGCACAGAAAGCAGAGGATGGTTTCATTTACCAGACAGGGTTGCAGCTTAGTGGCAGAGTGAATGTGTGAGGCCCTGGGTTCAACCCTCTGAACACACGCGCACACACACACACACACACACACACACACACACACACACACACATGCATCACCAGAAAACATTTTTAAAATTTTAAGCTTATTATTAGAACAATCAGATCCATCTGACCCTGTCCATATGTGCCAAAGAAAGTAAATCTTACAAAGATTATTTTTTACGTGAAGGCTTTTTCATAATTTATAATTTTCAATCTCCTCAGCCTAACCATCCTCTTCATATAATCAAAGTTTTATTGACAAGAAAATTTTGTTTTTGCAGCAATTCTCTTCCTCCTGTGTTCTCACTGACACATAATATCTGAAACACCTTCCCTCAATCTTTGTGGATTTGGTACACATTGTACTGTAATTTCTGTATTTCCCTTAATATCTAAAATTATACAATTTTCAAATGAAAAATAATGGATGCAATTGTGAAAGGAATATCTTCTGTTATTTCTTTCTCAGTGAGTTTGTTATTGGTATATAGGAATGCTAATGAATGTGGCTTTTCTACACAATGGAGTACTACACTGCCACGAAAAGGGATAAACTGGAGTCATTTGTATGTAAATGGATGTTCCTTGAGAACACACTATTAAGTGAAATAAATCAGACACTTATCAGTACACATCAAATTGTTTCTCTGATATGAGAAACCGTAAGTGTAAATAAGGACAAAGGGGTGTAATAGATATTATATTTAAAAAAAAGATAGTTTTCAAAAGAGAGGAGAACTAGATAGGGAAAAGAGGGATGAAGAAGGAAGGTTAGAAGAAAAATAAGATGAAAGGGAAAAAATGGATAAATGTAAATAAATCTGTTGCAAATAGGGAGGGGTGGGTGAGTGGAAAGGAGGGGAGGGGAAGAGAGGGAAAACCAAGATACATATGTACAGGTACAAAATAACCATGTTGATTATGATCATTATGTATACAATGTACCAATACATCTTCTTGGTAAAAATAAAATTAAAAAAAAATAATGGAAACAAAGACCTTACCAAAAGGAAAAAAATGTGTGTGTATTGTGACCCCTTCAAAGCTATGCCCTCATGCTACCCTTAAAACCTGTAAATGGGATCATGTTTGGGAAAAGGATCTTTTCAGATAAAATTAAGTTAAAGTGCTCTTGATGAGGTCATTCTGGAGTAGAGTGAGTCTAAAATATGATGAGTACTCTGATAACAGAGAAGAACCTACAATCAATAAGTTCAGAGACGAGAATGGATTCTCTCCTGGAGCCTTAGGATAAAGCACAGCTCACAACATTTTGACTTTAGACTTTTGGCCACTAGCTCAGTGAGAATAAGTTTTTATTGTAAGGTATTCAAAGTATGGTAGTTAGTTACATCACCCTAGGAAATGAGTACTGAGGGTATTCTCAAAAAACAGAAGGCATAAAAGCCTTCCTGGATTGAAAGGTGAAGAAGTGAACAGAAATACCTTATTACAACATAAGAAAATTGGAAAAAATAGAATACAACTTTTTCTGCCCATGAGCTTTATGCTGCCCTCCTTTCTCTTCTTCTCCTAAAGAAGTTGTCATCACTTATCATAGTTCTTATTCTCATGTCTTATAAGGGACCTCAATTCCTTTCTCCATCTCCATTACCCTCTTTACAATTTTTCCTGTTAACATATAAGCAGTCTTTGTGAACTCCATCTAAAAATAGAAACAGAAGCTTTGGCAAGGTGTCCTGAAAAACTATAGTTATGTGCCACGTAATGACAATCGGTCAGTGCTGGACTGTGTCTGTGATGGTGGTACCATAAGATTATAACGATGCTGAAAATTCCTGTCACATAGTGCCATCCTGTGTTATGCATCGTTCGTGTGTGTGTGCACGCATGCGTGTTCATGCACATGTGCATGTTTGCCTTCTGTCTCTGACAAAATACCTAAAATGATTACAAGTAGGAACGGTTTATTTTGGCTCATGGTTTTAGAGGTTTCTGTGCGTAGTTGGTTGGCCCCATTTCTTCTGGGCCTGCGACAAGGCACAGCATCTTTGTGCGAGGGCGTGGTCGAGGAACTGCTCCTCTTACAGCAGGTGAGAAGCAAAGAGACACCGGAAGGGCCTGTGGTCCTAATATCGCCTTTGAGGGCACGCCCTCAATGACTTAACTTCCACTGGGCTCCCCCTCCTGAAGCTCCCATTACTTACCAATACTGTCACGGACTGGGGACCTTTGAAGGGTATCAGAATCCAAACTGTAGCAGCATTTGTGATAATGATAATGGAAACAAATCTACTATGCTGCCAGTCAAATAAGAATATAGCAATATACATAGATGTGTAGTATCATTATGTGCTGTGTATAATATTTAACATTGATTATAAACTGTTTTGTGCATTTATATATATATATATATATATA
>PVJO010019328.1:0-34574 GCA_004026905.1 Hystrix cristata | reverse complement strand
ACAACAATTGATTTTTGTACATTGACCTAGCCAGCAACTTTGCTAAGTTCACTTATTCATTGTAGTTTCTTCTGCATTTCGTATGATCATTGTGTGTGAATAATGGTAGCATTATTTTGTCCTTTACAGTCTCTGTGTATTTTTCTTCCTTCTTTTCCTTTTTGCAGTGGCAAAGACCTTTTGTGTAATGTTGAATTGAGGATAGTGAACATTTTTGTGTTGTTCCCAACATCGCTTCATATTGTCATCATATTAATTTCCTATTCAAACTATACTTTGTAATTGGTAAAAAACATAACAATATACTTTGGGCATTTCAAATTTAGCTTATTTATATGCTTGCCACATGATTCCCCCTCCCGCCAAAAAGAGATAATTTATTACAAATGTTCCATTGTTTAGAAAGTAAATACTTATATTTCAATATATGATTGTATTTCACTTTCAGCTCTAGAAAGTATTTGTTAGAGATGCATAATTTATGACTTCTTATACTGCTTTAATGTCTATCCATTTATTTGGGATTCATTATATATTGCTTTAAGTCATAAGCTATTTTATATAAATATTTTTCATCTGCACACTGAGAGCATAATAAATTCAAAGAAAGGATTTATTTTAAATTCCTTTGTATTTCTTTAAGGCAATTAGCATAATGCTTTCTCTCAATAAATGTAAGTGAATTGCTTTAGAGAAGAAAGTCCATTATTATCCTTGAAATCGTACTATATGCTAAAACTCCCACTTAATAGCACTGCATTGAAGTATAATGTTGCTGCAATAAACATTGAAAATATATCCAAAATTGATTTTTTCTAGAAAAATATGACTTAAAAACCTGTTAAGTGAACACTAATGTGCAGCCAGGCGTGTGGACATATATAGCTTTCAGGTATATCAAAACCCCTGAAAGCCTTCAGAATCATCAAAAATACATCTACTGATTTCACTATTTTATATAACCCAAATTCTTGTGATGCCATTACATGGACTTATGAACTTTAAATTAAAAAAAACAAAATGTAAAGTAGTACTCATCAGTATCATTTTCATTAATTGTGTAACATGGAGGAAATAAAACTAGCTTTTGCATGGCCCTCTTTTGTTGTTCTCTCTTGTCGTTTTTGCTTTTCTCCTTAACCATTCATTAGCCTAGTTGCCAGCTTTCCCTAATGAGCAATGGTGGTGGGAAAGATGTTGGAGATGGGGGTAGTTGAAGGTATTCTATCATCATGTACTTGGGTTAGAACATTTTTATTGTAAGTGAATGTTTACATGTATTTCTTGTTATATCAGGTCTTTTCTGTATTTTTAATTAGCGCCTATTGGTTGTACAGATTGATGGGTTTTGCCAGATTGTACACACACATAACATACTCTCCTCATACACTCCCTGCCCTCCTCACTCCATCCTTCTCCAGAGTTTCACATGTTTTCAGTGGTGGTGGTGGGTTTCATTGTGTATGATGCATTTGATCATATTTATACCCCCTTTCACCTGCCCGTATACCTTCTTTACCTCTCCCTCCTTCTCTTCTTGTGTAGTGATAGTACCCCTTCTACTTTCTTGTCATCTTTTTTAGATTCCATATACTAGGGAGAATGTGTGATACTTATCTTTCTGACTCTGGTTTATTTCACTCAACATGATGATCTCCACATCTTTACATTGTTCTGTAAATTTCAAAACTTTCTTCTTTTACATGACTGAATAATACTTCTTTACATATATAATATATACTTCTTCATTCATCAGCTAATGGGCACCTAGACTGGTTCCATATCTTGGCTATTGTGTATTGTTCCTTCAGTAAACATGGGTGTGAAAGTATCTCTCTGAAACGCTGACTTTAATGTCTTTGAGTGCATACCAATGAGTGGGATAGCTGGATCAAATGATAGTTCTACTTTTAGTTTCTTGAGGAACCTCAATATTAATTTTCATACTGGCTGTACTAATTTACATTCTCATCAGCAGTGCAGACAGGTTCCTTTTTGCCTACATCCTCATCAGCATTTATTGTGTTTGTAATAGTGATGATAGCCATTTTGATTGTGGTAAGATGGACTCTCCATGTAGTTTTTATTTGCATTTCACTAATTGTAAACATGTTGGACATTTTTTGCATATACTTAGTAACCATTTATGCTTCTTCTTTTGACAAGTGTCTCTTAATTCCTTTGCCCATTCATTGATTAGGCTATTTGATTTTTTGGTGTTAAGATTTTGGAGTTCTTTATATATTCTAGATATTAATCCTCTGTTGGAAGAGTAGCTGGCAAAAGTTTCTTCCCATTCTGTAGGTTGTCTCTTCACTCCGTTTATTGTTTCCTTTACTGCGTAGGATACTTTTTTACTTAATTTAGTCTCATCTGTTCATTATTGCTATTATTTCCTGTGCTATTGAAGTCTTCCAGAATCCTCTGCTTATGTCTTCAATAGTTTCTTCTGTGTTTTTGAACAACTCGTCTTTATTCCTGGGATACAAGGATGATTCAACTTAAGCAAATCAGTAAACGTAATACACTGCATAAATATAATTGAGGATAAAAATCACATAAACATCTCAATTGAAGCAGAAAAAGCCTCTGACAAAATTTAACATCCCCTCAGCATAAAAGCTCTGAAAAAACTAGGTACTCAAGAATCATTCCTCAATATAGTAAAGGCCATATACAATAATGCCATGCCCAACATCATTCTGAATAGGGAAAAAACTGAAAACTTTTCTTCTAAAATCACAAATGAGGCAAGAATGACCTCTCTTACCATATCTATTTAATATAGTTGTTGAAAATTTAGCTAGAGTAATTGGGCAAGAGAAAGCAATAAAAAAGGAATTATAAAATAAGAAAAGAAGAAATCAGATTATCCTTATTTGTTAATGGTATGAACCTGTACTTAGAAGAACCTAGAGATTCCACCAAAAGACTTTTAGAGCTGATTAACAAATTCTGCAAAGTTACAGGAGACAAAAACAACTTAAAAATAAATAGCATTTCTATAGCCCAATTATGGGCTAAAAAAAAATCAGGAAAACAATTTCATTCAAAATAGCTTAAAAAGTCCCTATAGATCAATCTAACCAGTGAGGTGAAAGACCTATACAAGAAAACTTTCAGAACACTGAAGAATTTGATGGAAATACTAGAAGATATAGAAAGATCTTCAAATTCATCAATTGGGAGAATTAATATTGTTAAAATAGCAATACCACCAAAAGTGGTCTGCACTTTATGTGCAATCCCCCACAAAATACCAATAATGTTCTTCACAGAATGAGAAAAAACAATCCTAAAGTTCTTACGGAAACACAAAATACCCACAATAGGCAAAACAACAATAGAAGAAGGCTAGAGGCATCACAGAACCTTAATTCCAATTATACTGCAAAGCCATAGTAACAAAAACAGTACAGCCAGTGCTGGGACAAACATAGACGTGTAGACCAGTGGAACAGAATAGTGGTCACAGAAACAAGTCTACACACACAGCTACACACAACTACAGCCATCTCATTCTGGACATAAAAAGCCCAAATACATGTTGGGGAAAAGCCTGTTTAAAAATGTTGCTGGGAAAACTGGATGTCCACTTGTACAAGGCTGAAACTAGATCCCTAGCTGTCATGTTGTGCAACAGTCCACTTTGAAAGACATCGAAGACCTGAAGCTTTGAAACCGTTTCATCAGGCGTTAATATCTTTACAGACATACTTTCAATGACACACGCTGAAAGATATTTACTCTTATACATGTTATTTGTAGGCTTTAAATCTTCCATTTAAAGGCAAAGTTGTCTATAGACACTTCAGAGGAGGAGATTAGGTAAAGAGAAGTGTTCTTTTTAAACATGAATCATTGCTCAGGTTACAAAGTGTCTTCTTCGAATCTTCTACCCCTTAATTTAGTTCATTCAAAAATATTTAATATCAACATGCCTAGTACACAGAAATTCCTGCTCTCAGCCTCTTGTCTGTAATATCAACAGGGCCTTTATTTCTTCCTCTGTCCAGCTAAAAATCATATATATATATATATATATATACACACACACATATATACACATAAATACACATATACATGTATACATATGTATATATCCATATATGCATATGTAATATATGCATTATATGTGTACAGACACATCTATTTATATATGTACATATGTATGTATAATTTGAAAGGAATTTTAATAAACATTTGTCCAGTTTCTAATTACTGAAGACTCTTCTCTGAAATATTCCTGAAAAGTGACTATATTTATTTAACAAGAGACATATATATGTACATATATGTAATGTTGAAACTGTGACATGTAAAGATAAATCTAGTATCAGAGACCTCCATTAGATGATTTAAAATTAAATATTTTAATTTAATTTTAAAATTATCATAAACACTAACACAATTTACTAATAACAAGGAATAGAAAATTCTTCAGAGTGTTTGTTTATCTGAAAATTTTACTAATTTACTATTTTACTATAATTCCATTTGATATGACTTGTACAGTCATCTGGTCCTGCATAGTGTCAGTACTCTGATGAAAAATAATTGTAGCTCTACACCTTATAGTAGCGTATATGTTTTTTCACTGCACCTGATATAATAATTTCCTGTTTTAAATGAATGACTCCACAGTATCTCAATGTTTGAACATTGTTTTTAATTCACTTATCCATTGAAGCACAAAGTCTATGCTAAATGTTATTACCACTATAACTCAGCAGTAAAGAGGTTTAACACAATCACAGCTTAATGTGCAAAGGAGCATAGCTTTCAAAATTTGTTTCAGTGTAACCTTTTGTATTATCTTATTACATTTGTACTTTACCCTTTGTACCGTGTGAGACAGATGCATATGCATATGATTATGCACATATTTTCAGCGTTGGAAAATCATTTATGACTGTGTATATCAAGAGACTTGGATGCTTAACTGAGTCAGCTCTCAGGGAATTGTTAGAATGTACATTTGGAATGTGTAAACTGATTTCAGTTATATAATCAAATTTTACACATGTTACCTGATATTTCCCTTTGAATTCCTTTAGAATCACATTGCTCTTCTTGGTCACATAGTTAAAGAAATGGCTAAAGGAAAAATAGTGGATGGATGTTTTAGGACATATACTTCCCCAGCTTCGCTTTAAAATTTAGAAAGCGCAAAATCCACAAAATTGAAATAAAACCTGATTTATAGCGCAGCGAAGGGAAACCCTGGAATTTGCAGGAAAGGAAGTGAGCCAATTTTGTAACAGCTGCAAATGAAGATGATGGACCACTCTGCCTTCGCTGGCAGTTCATCTGTTCTGTGTGCAGCTGTAGGGCGAAGCGTCCCAGCTTTTCTGCAGAAGGTGGTCTTGGAATTTGGATTGTGGAGGCAAACCCACTGGCGACCAGCTGTGGGGACTGCAAAATCAGGAGCCTCTCGAGTCCTTCCAGATCATTCGGGCAAAGGGTGAAAGAAGGAAGCTGTGATGGGACCCAGGGAGAGGCCTGTTGCTCCTGAGAGTCCGAAGGCTCTTGGAGAGAATTCTTTTAAGTGGAGAAGCAAAACACTTCTCTGGAAAAAGGAAAAGGCTTGAAGCAGGATTCTTCGGCTTCATATCATTAGGCAGAAATCAAAGATACATGAAAGAGTGTAGCTGCAGGTTAACACTAAACTTTCTCTAGAACAACAGGAGCCAGGAGAGGGTGAACTAACAACAAACACTGATTTGACATTAACTTGTTAGCCCTGCTTGGATTGGAGTACTGCCGGGTAAATTTAGATCCCAAGACACAGAAGTAACCACTAGAAGGAGGCAGAACGGAGCACTTACTATGCAGCCAAGAGGTAGCACAGGATGTCACCTCTTTGGTGGGCCTTTAAATCATTTCTAGGCATGATGTCCTGCTTCACCAAGTCATTTCCGAACAGTTTCTCTGGCAGTTTTTGTTGTGTTCTGTGATCCTGGTTAGTAATTTCATTCACACTGAAAACATATTTCTATGCTGTTAACTTCCTGGGTAGAGAGAACCATAGCTTCACACTTTTTTCCCTGCAAAATTGTATGATCTTCATTACTCTAGTGAGTGAATGGAAAGTTGCAGAGTAAATCTTTGAATTCAAGAAAACAGATGACAATGACCCCATGGCTTGAAACTACACAAGTCCGTGTTTGGAGTGATGGGCAGGGAGGGAATAAGTGGAGGAAAGGACCAAGAAGGAATAAAGGATGAAGGAAACAAGCCTACAATATCCTGCTGCTCTAATATGCTCTGGCATGAAGTTATTAGAAGTGGAACTAATGTACATAATGCCCTGTATATTTTGGAAGATGGTTGAGGGAATAGTTTTGAAAGCCAATGGAGATTTATTAAATTATTATTACTTCAAGCTTGATTTTCCATCTTTACCAAGCACCATAGTTAGTTGGCATTACTGAGATTCCTAGGGGATCCTAAAGGCTGGAAACAACATTTTAGAACCATGAATTCAAAAAAGAACTAAAAATCTGAATGAAGAGTCAGTCACAAAAAGACTAAGAAATAAAATCTCTAATATGCATATTTTTCCTGCAAAACAGTTTTCCAGCATCTCATGGAAACTGAGTGAAAATGATCCAAACAGTGTAGAGAAATTAAATAACGAACAAATTAATTCAGTTTGTGTAGTTTTCACTTTATTTTGAAATAACTTGGGAGTTGTTTGATATTGCTTGCTTAAAAAGCTGAAATGTCTGTATCTCCAACTGCACAGTCAGCTCTCCGTGTTCGTGGGATCTGTATCCATGGTTTCAACCAACTATGGTTTGAAAATGTCTCAAAAAATTGTGTCTGGACATGTATGGACTATTTATGCAACCATACAGTGTAGCAACTGTTTACATAGTATTTGCATTTTCTTAGGTATCCTATATAATTAGACATGATTTAAGGTATATAGGAAGTTATGCATAGATAATGCACAAATTCCTACAGCATCTTACGTAAGGGACTTGAACATCCGTGGATTCCGGGATCCATGGTAGAGTCCTGGAACCAGTCCAGTCCCCCTTGGAAGCATGACTACATAGAGTTAAAAAACATGTAAGATTTCTAGAGGAAAGAGTACACAACCGTGGTTACTTCTGGGGAATTGGAATGGGGTGTTGGAAAAGATAAGAGGTCTGTTACTTTTCATTTGACATTTTTCTGCTGATTTTGAGAGAATGTTTTACTTTTTAAATGTTCTAATGCTAAAATATACATAAATTAAAATACAGCCAATCTACATTTCTGCTTCTCAGGATTAACACTCTATTTTGTCATTTTTGCATGTACATGTTACCTTTTATTTTCTTTACGAAACTTGACTATTTTGCTAAAAATAACTTACACTGTATATTAAATTTATTAAAAAATCTCTCACATCAAGTTACTCAGGAAGAGTCACAATTAACATCAGCTATAGAAGATTCTATGACACACATACACACTCACACACATTTATTTCTGAGTAAAATAGCAGAAAGATGGATGGATCAATGCATGCAGAGATGGATGGACACAAGAAATATAGATGTAGGAAGATGGGTCTATTTCTATACACTAAAATCATGGTGTAATTGATGTTTTAACTTAGCAGAAGAATAAAACTGAAATGAGGGAACTGTTTACCTCAAACAGTTTCTTTTCACCTTAAGGCATATGTTTTTCCAAAAGATGTAAACTTAAGCATATCCTATATTATTTATTAGTGCTACGTTATCATAGCAAGTAAGCCCCAAATTATAGCTGTTCAACAAAAGATTTTTCCAGGGATGTGCATCTCAGAATTAAAATGTTTCCCAGAGACATATGGTTTATGGTTCAAATGAGAAAATTTGTAAGAATTTTTCCAGTAACTTCTTGATTATAAGGAAGACCATGTACTAATGTTAAAGTGTCAAATCAGGAGTTTTAAAGCCCTCAGTGATGGGATCAACTCAGCTGTTTAGTGTTTGATTTTGAATTCAGTCTCCTCATCTGAATGATGAGAGATTTACTTACATAATTTATAAGACCTTTCAATGGTTTTGCATTATTTTCTTTTTATTTGCAATTCACATTCAGTTCATTTTACAATTGTGTACTGAATGACTGAATGTTAAATGGCTAGCTTAAATAAACATTGGGTTAATAGCTACTGTTTTATTTTTTATCAGAACATGTTTGCAGTACATAATGCTTACATTTACGTGGGGAGTTGATACATATACACAATCCATCTTAGCCTTTCTATTTTTTGTCTCCTACCCTTCCCCACCTCCCCTTCCTTTCCAACTCATAGTCCCCTTCCCATTTGCAAAAGCTCTATTTTCTTTCTTTCTTTCTTTCTTTCTTTCTTTCTTTTTTTTTTTTTTTTGTGGTGCTGGAGCTCGAACTCAGGGCCTTGTGCTTGCAAGGCAAGCACTCTAATCACTGAGCTAAATCCCCAGCCCAAAAGCTCTATTTTCATTGTCACTTTTCCCCTTCAATTCCTTTTTTTATCCCCTCTCCTTCCCCTCCCTCTCCCTTCATTTTATGTATGAAATTTCAAAAGCTAGACAGTCTAGTGCAAAAAAAATTTTTTAAACATATGTTTGAACTCTTTGTTTTAACTGTAGTTCTAAGACTCCTTCAGTGTAAATGGGAACATGGTATAATTATATATTGAAAAAAATGCCACTTTCATTGCTTCGTTTAATGTCACTGACCTTCCTATTCATGGCTAAGTGAATGAGGAAAATGTTTTCAGTAAACATATTTTCTGGAGCAGGAGTAATTTTGTAACTGGAGTCATAACTTCGGTATATAGATTTAGGAATATTATCCATGCCTGAAAATGGCGCCCATCTACAAAGATAATTATTCCAGCAAAAGTTTTGCTAAATTTTCCTCTTCGTTGACAAAGCACTTTTACAAAGTCTGTTGTTTTTATATTTGATTAAAGAAAACAAAATATTCTTTGCATACGTCATTTTTCTCTAACACATTTTTCTTTGTACTTCTCATACACTTTGTTATGTCTAGATCAAGGATGAATTAAATGCTGTGCATAACTTTCAAGTTTTTCATGTTAATGAAATTTTCAGTTAAAAAGTTAACGTTCTGCCATTATTAATTTATTCTTACATATGTGAAGAATTTCTAAGCACAAAGTTTTCTTGAAAGTCTCATGCACTAACTGGTATAAAATACCTAATAACTGAATACAATTATCTAGGAAAATTATGTTTAAAATTATGACAGCTAGTTCACGGGAAAAGTTCCACAAAATTTTAAATTATGATATATGATCTGCTATTCAATATTTATTTGAAAATATGATTTTTATTGATTCTAAATGTTTTTTCTTTTTCAAGTTATCTAAATAAAATGCTTCACATTCCTTTTAACTATTAGTCTTTGTTTCTACTTATTTTTCTTAAAAGATCTTAAAAATTTTTACATTAATAGTTTTACTATCAATTATTGTAGCATTTTACTTCTTAAATAATAAACATACATCTATATGTTAACTCACTGTTATATTTCACAATATATAATAATGCACATAAGATAACAACTCATTGGATGTATTCATACTACATGTGAACACACTCTTAGTTGCAGTGAACTGTAATGGTAGCCCTGTTTATATCAGCAATAATATGTTGTGCATTTGATACATTGGTAACTATGTAATCGTGCGATAACTATTCAAGTTTGAGAGTGTTGGAAATGACATCTGTGTTCAAATTTGACTACTATACTACCATAGGCTAAAAATGGACTTAAAGACAGAGTAGATTTTGCCCAGACATTGATGCTTAAAAAAAAAAAGACAGGTGTAATGGTACATGTCTGTAATGCTAGCTACTCAAGAGGCTAAGGGAAAATAGTAATTTGAGGTCCAGCTTTGGCAATGTTGGGAGACCCTGCCTCAAAATAGAAATGTCTGGAGATGTAGCTCAGTGGTAGAATTCTCCTGGATTAAATCCCCAGTTCTTAAAAAAAAAAAAAAAAGTCTGATGTGATCCTTGCTTCTAAAGTACAAATTATCTTATTTATCTTTAGCAACCTCAACTTGTAAACTCTATCCCCTTTTCTCAGACTCCTCCATATAGGGCATAAAATTTTCATTCCTAACTGAGGATAATTGTTTTCAAAACTCACTGAAGAGTACTCCATAGCTAGAGAGGGATTAATGTCTGTGTTAGTCAGCTTTCCCATCACTGGGACAAAATATATATCAGCAATTTAAAGGAAGAGAGATTTATTTTGGCTTACAGTTTCTGTAGGATCAATCCATGGTTGGTAAACTCTAAGGCAGAAATGGCATGGTGGGGAAAAGCCATTCATTGAATAGTGGCCCGGAAGCAAAGAGAGTAGGGTGGAACTGCAGACAAGAATACACCCAAGTCATGCCCCAGATCACTGCTTGTTCTGAACATGAGATTTTTAGGCAGTATTTTAGGTCTAACCCATAACAGCATCTCTCTGTGACTTATTTTGGAGACAATAATGTGTAGATCTACTATAGATCTACTTTGTAGATGATAATTGGCCTCTTTGACACTAAGAACCACTAAGTCTGTATAAACTCCTCAGTGTATCATTGTCGTACTTCAACACTGTTTAAGGTTAGAGCTTGTGGGTCAGGCCATCAAACAAAAGAGTGTGTAAGCACCTCTCCCCTCAAAGAACATGATTCTAATGTCTCTCCTCTCTCCTCTTAAAGATTGTGATTCTCGCCGGTGAATTATTTTTTAATTAAACACAAAGCCCTAAAACAAAATTAACCAACCAGTATGGATACTAACAGAGTGCAACTACAGATATTTGCCTACATCAATGAACCTGGTAGGATGAGTAACTTTGTCTCTACAGGGTGTCCCTCTAGCAGCATCACGGGTTACTAAGACTAAAGTGAGAGCTGTTTTCCGGCCCTTCAGTTGTTCTCTGATTGCCAGTAGCCATTTCAATGGGAAGACAGACAGTGCCAGTCCCTGGCACAGTGTAGTATTGTAAGCTTCCCACTCCCACAGCTACCCTCCAGTTACCCCCAGCACTGTCCCCAAAGGCAGCAGCCTCTGTTTCCAGGCCAGCCAGAACTTTGGGTCCATCTTTCTTTGCAAAGGTGAGCAGGTGGCCTTTTCCAGTTCTTTAATTTTTATGACCGTGTAACTGAAAGCCTTCTTGGGATAATAAAGGAAGCAGCCTCACTGTCCCTCCAAAGAATTCTTTGTTGTTCGGTCCTTCAAGCTCTCGGTTTCCGAGAGATCTTTCCTGCCCCCTTTCCTAACCAGCTGTACCTCACATATTACAGATTTCACCTTTCCTGCTTTTTGAGGCTGCACATTTTAGGGTAGCAGAGCAATTCTTGACAGTCGGTTTATAGGGTTTTCATTCACAATTAGATAGCAACTTTCTTCATATTTAATGAGGTTTGTGTTTCTCCTGCAGATACTATTGGAAGCAAAAATGAGACAAATGACAAGATGACTGTACCATGGTGATGACTGATTTTGTCTCTTGGTTCCTTATTTCATTTTATTTTGCATTCTAATGGAATGAGAAGAAGTGGGATATGTTCAGAAAGTGCTTACATTTAGCATTAATTCTTCCTGTATAGTTTTCCACTTTTAGAAATATGATCCCAAGGTTTGGAATTTTGATTCAGTGTGAACTTTAGAAGGATGTGAAATTCTGGAACTCACACGGCTGTGAATGAGTGCTCTGAGCAGTCAGGGCTGTGGAGGGGTTTGCATCCTGCCATGGGCCTGTTAAAAGGAAATTAGCCCCACCTGTTGTTCAGATTCATTTCGCTTATATCCAGCAGGAGCATTGTCTTTGGCCAGCACCTCTTCCAGTGGATGTTTCTCATGTTCTAGGCAGCATCAAGAAAGGATCTGAGAGAAGTTTAAGGAAAAATTACATCTAGAAATGTGTCATTACAATAAAGAGTGATGTAGGAAGTAGGCTGGGAAAGGACAGTTCTATTCATAAAGCATCCCCAAGTAGTGGGATGTTTGCTTTGCCTTGTGCTATAATTGCTGCTATGAAAACTAAAAGTGAACAGTTTGTTTCTTCACTAATTTACCATTTGTGTTCTGGGGCTTCACTTTCTAGCTGTTATTTCAGTCTCAATATCCTTATTTGTAGAACCATATTAATAATAACTAAGAGTCTTATTGTGAGTAAATCAGATACACTATAAATCAGATACATACAACGCCTAATACGTTTGTTGACATACTGGTATTTATTCAATGAATGGTTTAGTCCTCTCTCTTACATGTCTTAGCCTGCGGCTGTTATCCTAACATTCCTCTCTAGTAACCCAATGTAAATCATAAGACATTATTTTATTTCATGAAGCCAGTAGAGAAGCAGACCGTGGAAAATTTACTGGGTATGTTTACTTAACCTTCCAGATACTTTAGCAAATAACAATTAGAGAATTTAAAGTGTAAACAAAGGTATTGTTTTAGGTTTTTCTTTTAAACATAATTTTTGTTATTTTTTGCAGAATTTGGGATAAGTTGGGAAAAGAAGGTCTTAGACACATGGTCCATACAGGGACTGGTGCAGAAATTAAACTTTTTCAAAAGTGGCTGAATTTAACAAACATTAAGGAGCACCTTCTGTGGCCCAATCACTGATTTGGACCTCAACTCTTCACCATGGGGAAAAAACAAGCTCTTTCTGCACATTGTTTTGTCCCAGCGCCTAGCACCAGGGCAAGGACCAGAGTCCAGAACTGCACAAGAGACTGAGGTGAATAAATTCCGAGACCCACGTGGAGGCATTCGCAAATGACCTTAGAATTTCCAGATCCTGGTTCATTACTTAAGCATATATTTTCCAATATATCCTTTAATTCAATCCTCATAGCTATTCATGTTGTGGGTTAATTATTTAATGGGATTCTTCATACTGGTGATTGAACCCAGGGCACTTGTACCAAAATAAACATCCCCACTCACCTTTTTAAATTTTCAGAAAGAGTCTCACTAAGTCGCTAAATTGCCCAGGATAGTCCCAGAATGGCGATATTATAGGTGTGCACCACCGTACCTGGCTTCTTACATTATTCTTGAATCTACACAAATGATCTTATTGCAGAATTCCTAATACTGAACAGTGCATATAATCTCAAAGTAACTTCACAATGCTAATAAATTATTTCATAATATAGATAATACAGTTGTTTAGAATCCAGTTATCTAATTTGTAATTATTTTTATAGAAAAAGAATAAGTAAAAGTTTTCCATGACTGAAGTTGATAAGTGAGGGTGAAAATCAAGATGTGAATACTTTGTCTCTCTTCAGTCTGTTTCTCCATAAAGACAAGTAACAGCAACATTAGTCCTTTTTAATTAGAGCTATTCTGGTGTGCCCTACTCCAGTGGTCATCAAGGAGGCCCCAATTTGGGTAAGATACGTAGACTGAGCCCTGCCTCTTTCATTTGTTACAACTATGAAACTTGGACAAAAATTCATGCATTAGGATTTAAGACCTTTAGAAAGTAAACAGTTGCAGACGAATTGAGAAAATCAGAACCGAAAATAAAACTGAGTGTGAAGTGATCATATTTCTCCTTTGGAGATACCTACCCTTGACTTAGAGAAAGTCTAAAGTTGACATCAGTGTGGATAGAAAGAAGTTGAGGAGAAGCCCTCCAGCTATTTTCAAAAGTGTAAACAAGCTGCAGCTTTGTAGCTGCAGAATTTGAAAGAAGGAACTGCAGATAACCAAAATGTACAGGGGAGACTACAGAAAAAGAAGACCTAAGGAAACAAAAGTTTAATTTTTAAAATTTTTCTTCTTAATGAATGTCTGTGTTTATCCTCAAATTTCGCATAAATATATCTGGTCCTAGATGACACTCTGAAGACTTTGAGAAATAAACTTTGATACAGCACCACTCAGGTTCCAGACTTATTATTGGGTGATACAACGTACAAGATGTCTATGTCTCGATTGTGTTAACGAGTTTGAAAAGGAGAATTATGTTAAAACAAAGGAGAAAACAACAGAATAGAGCAACTACAAGAGTAAAACCTAGAAATCTAGTCATAACTTTTGGAATAGACCATCCTGGATCAATTGATTTAAAAAGAAAAAGGAAATTATGGAGGAAAAACAGAAACAATATCTATCTAAATAAATATAATAAATATTACTCTCTTGAGCTCTTTGAAACACATGACGATCAAAAGCAAAAAGCCTATGTCTTTTACCTGAACTACAGAGATATAATTTAGTTAATTATAACAGAAGAGTGGTACAGGGACCAACATGGTGATAGGTAGGATTTCTACATTCCACTTGAAGGGAAAAACAATTTTAAACATAGTACAGAAATTAAGCATGTATATTAGAGCCCTTTGAAGAAGAACTATCATATGTATTTTACATATACAAAAAGAGATATAGTCAAAAGCACAATTGGTAAATTTGAATGGCGTACTAAAAGAAGATCCATTAACAGAAAATAAGTCGCAAAATTAAGACAGGAAGAGAAAAAATAGAAACAGATAATGAAATGACAGACTCGAATATGAACATAATGATGAATTGCATTAAATATGAATGGTCTAAAGCATCAATTTAGAGGATGTCATTCACCAGAATGAATAAAGAGAAATATGTGGTACAGTGCAAAGATGTGCTGTGTACAGGAAACTCACTTTGAAATAATGATGTAGGTATGTTAGAAGTAAAAGGGTGGAGAAGATAAATCATGTAAGCATTTAAACAAAAGAAAGCTTGATGGTTACTATGTCAATACTGATACTGGCATAAACAAAGTAAACTTTAAAGAAAATCACCAGGAAAAAAGAGGAAATTAAATCATGATAAAAAGAACAATGTGTGAAAATGCGTAACTGTCTTAAGTAGTACTGTGGCAAAAACACAAAGTAAACACCGACAAAACTGAAAGTACAAACAATTACAGTACATTCCCAATTACAGTTAGAGAATTCAGTAGTATTATCTGGAAAACTTAAAGAACTAGGAAAGAGAAAGTTTTCTGTATACAGAACTGGAAAAAAAATCGACCAATAATAAGTGGTATTAATAAGTGTAACTGATAAGAAGTGGTATATTTAGAACACTCCACCCAAAATAATACAATGCATACTTTCCTTTCGACTACACATTTGATAACCTCATCCTGAATAATAAAACAAGTTTTAACAGGTTTTATAAAATTGAAATCACATACAAAATAGTGGGGTTTTTTTGTTAATAATGGTGTTAAATTTTAAGTCAATGACAGATATATGCCAGGAAAATTTTCCAAACAGTTTGAAATTCAACAGCATACTTTCAAATACTCTACGGCCAAAGAAACATGGAGGAAAAGAATTTTGAATTGAGCAAAAATGAAAATGAAACATATTAAGTATATGGGAATCCCTGCAAAGCAGTAGTTGAGAGAAAACTTAGCATGTTTATGTAATAAGACAATAACTTCTCAAATCAATAATCTAATAATCAACTTTAAGAACTTAAAGAGCAAAAAACTGAAATCACAAAGTATTCAGAAAAAATAATAGAGGAAATAGTGAAAATTAATAAAATTGAGAAAAAAACTGTAGAGAAAATTAATGAAACTAAAATCTAATTCTTGGAAGAGACCGATAAAATTGATAAACCTCTAGCAAGACTAACATGATGAATCTCTATTCCTTATAGTCTCATTCACTTGGCTTTTCTTTATTCTTTAAAGTTCTGTATCAAAATATATGATCACACTAGTGCTGAGTATTTGATATCAGCAGAATACTGGAGCTGTTGTCTTGTAGGGGTGACTGGTTACAACTTGAAGTTATTCAGCAAAAAAGTACACTCTGTTTCCCCAACTTAAAAAGGGACTTGTATTTTTATCTCTGAGATGTTAAGACTTGCATTGGCAAGAATGAATTGCGTCCTACTGACACCCTGAACAAATTCCCATGACTGCTGTAAACCTATGAAAAGATGAAAACAGCTGGGAGTGTTTACCCCAGAAAAAACATGGTGGAAAGATTCTAAACCTTCACATAAATGGTGAATAGTTGTTTGCATCTTAACAAAGGATACAGAAAAAAGAAAATACTTAGCAATTGTACCATAAGGGATTAAGTAGTGCTCTATGGAAGAATTTCCTCCCAAGAAAACTTGTTCTTATTTCTGGAAGCGCTGACTGAGGTTGGTTGTGGAGACGTTCTCCAGACTTCTTTAAAAGATAGATAGATTTTTTTTTATGAAAGTTAAGATTGTATGTATTTACTGTGTACAGTGTGATGGTTTGAAGTATTTATCCATTGAGGATGACTACAGCTAGCTAACTAACATATATCTTACCTTCCGTAGTCACTGTTGTGGTGAGAACACTTTGCATCCACGCTTTTAGCCTTTTTAAGAATTTAATAGGTTATTAACTATATTCACCATGTTGTACAGTGATCTCTCAAATTTCTCTCTCCTATCTGACTGAAATTTTATATTCTTTGACCACTATGTCATCAAGTTCTCCCCAACCACCACAGCCCCTGTTAAGCACTATTCCACTCTACATCTGTGAGGTGAGCTTTCTTAGGTTTCTTACATAAATGCATGGAGTATTTGTTTTTCTGTGCCTGACTTACTTCACTTAATATAATGTCTTCCAGGTTCATCTATGTTGTTGCAAATGACGTGTTTTCCTTCTTTTAATGACCCAATTTTACACACACACAAATATATAGTATTCTATTATATATATATTATATATATATGATTCTATATATATTTGATTTTGTGTCTTGGCTACTGTGAAAAGTGCTTCACTGAGTATGGGAATGCAGATATCTCTTTGATATACTAATTTAATTTTCTTTTGATATATATAATATTGGAACTGATAAATCATTTAGTAGCTCCATCTCTAAATGTTTGAGGAACCTCCATAATGTTTTGCATAATGGCTGTACTAATTTATGTATTCACAGTGACTCAGGCTTCCCTTTTGCCCGCATCCTCACTAACACTTGTTATCTTTTGCCTTATTGATAGTAGCCGTTCTAACAGGTGTGAGGTGATATCTTCTGGTTTTAATCTGCTTTTCCCTAATGATTAGTGATGTCGAGCATTTTTTTCCATACATCTGTTGACGACTTATTGGTATGCCTTCTTTTGAGAAAGTCTATTTGGGTCCTTTTGCCCACCCTTTGATCAGGTCCCTTTTTTTTTTTTTTTCTTCTTGCCACTGAATTGTTTGAGTTTCTTATGTACTTCGGATATTAACCCCTTTGTAGTGGTAGAGTATGCAAATATTTCCTCCTGAAGGATGATTCTTAACCATTTGAGATAGTTTCAGAGGCCTAATAGAGGGCTTGAAGGTACATCGTGTGTCTCCATTGTGAATTCTGGATGTTTTCTCAGGATCATGCTGCTCTTTTCCAGGTCAATATTTGGAGAATTTGGAGACTGCAAAGCTTCTTTCTCTTGAGATGAGAGGCAGCTTCTCCTTCGCTAATGATCTGAATTTAACACTGGATCACTTAGGGCCAGATTCATTTGCAAAATATTTGCTCAGCTTTAATGCCGTAAAAGCCTCTCCAGAGCTAAGGAAACCCTGAGAAATGGATTATTCATGGGACTCTGCAAAGCTAGGTATCAGACATGGTCTGTTTTTAATCCTGCCCTAAGCATTACCATTCTGAACTTATAAAATATTTGTGACATATATTAGGCATATTCCATGCATTTATGATCATTTTTCAGGCATCTGCGTGTTAGATTCCTGTCCTTTCTATGGGAATTAAAAGCCCTGGTAAAAGCAGATGGTAAATCTCAGAAATCCTGCCTTTTCCCCCCTGTTAAGCTTCTGGCTAATTTCTGATGAGATGTCACAAATTTAATCAGTTTAATTTAAACAGCAGTTTTAAAAAATTTATCTTCCCTTCATTACTGTTAGGAAGAAAATCTTTTAACTGCATTTTGACTACGTGAAATGATGTTTCCAATATTAATAGAAAATGTTTGTAATTAGGATATCCTGAATAATTTGGAGTAGAAAACTCAGTATTATTTCCTTTAAAAGTAAGTTGGGAATCTGTAGAATGTCAGAGGAAAATAAACTCAAGATTGGATTTGGAAAATGGCTGTGGAATCTATATCCCTTGACTAATGAAAGAGAAAATTATAATTTCTATTCTAAGCCTTGAACTAAAGAATTTCTGAAATGAAGTGCCATTGCATGCCCTCCAGTGATCCTGCCGCGTCTCTTGTAGTCAGCTCGGGGACTTGTCAGTTCTATCTAATATTTGCAAGAGAGAGAAGCAGAGTGGACTCCAGTGTTTACCAGTTATATGATGAATGAAGCAGTTGTAGGACATAGTTCCCAAAGCGTAGCCCCCACGCAAGCCTTTTAGGAAGAAACTGCTGCATTTTATTTAGAATATAGATTGCTAAGAGCCCCCTTGTCTTGAAGCTAAGACAATATTGTAAACATTAAATAATAAAATTACACAGAGTAATTTGCCTGAAGAAATTAGCATATAGTAAGCTGTGAGATAAAATGGAGCAAGAAAAGAAATAAGGGAAAAATAAAAAGGCGTTAGAAAAGTGGTACCTATTTTCATCAAGGAAATGAGATAAACCAGCAGAATCTGTTTTCTTTTCAAACAATAACAGCTGGAGGGCGACATCATGTCTGGCTGCTGTGAGATCAGCTGCTTTTGAGCTATTATTTTATTACTCCTTGGGAGCCCTGTTACGAAAGGGTGCTCTGTCCTTCTAGCAAATAAACAGTACTGAATTTTAGCACAGTCACAGGAGATGAGAACGGTGAGAAAAGACGAGACTCTAGTTAGCTAGCAAGTCTTTCACAGTGTACTGAAAATGTGTGCCATCTCTTCCTACCCACCCCAGCTTCTCTACACAGCTTCTCTTGGATGTTCCCTCCACATACACCACACGTGTTTCTCTCTTTGCTGAGGAGAAAGCTCTATGTGGACTGCATGACCTTGGCCCACCTTCATTGTCCCCCATCCTCAGAGGCAGTGCTACAGTTGCCAGTCATTTGTAAACTTTCCAAGAAGCTTTGGCATGGCCTTGCTTAAAAAGATGAGTTGTCATCTTAGTGAGCTTAACATGGCAAGAACAAATTAGTGAGCAGTGAACTCGAAAGTATATATCACAGAGACCAAGACAGCCATCCTGGACAATGAGTTAACCTGAAATTGTGGTGAAGTAAAAACTAGAAATAGAAATAAGAATGAAGGGTAGCATAGAGATAGCTAATTAATAATGTAGAGAAAATTTGAACAGAGCATAAAGTGAGAAACCCAAATGGTAGAGGAGTAGATTTGGGGGTACTCAGGAGTGACTGGTGCTATAAGTTCTATGCCTTTAGACTTTAGAGAGTGCTACATTCTTGTTCTTTCTTTTGAGGATAAGAAACTAAGTAAGATCATGATCGTGTCAGAAAAGCATAGCAGGGAATGTTCCACTGTAAACTCAGTGGAAGCACAACGACCTACCAAAGATAGAGCGAGAGCAGGAGCCACACTGTGCTTTTGGTTCCCAAGTATTGATTTCTCAGTTCTCTTTGCTTTTTCTGCTGATGAATAGCAGTATTTCCTAGAATGGACAGAAAAGGATTCTTATTTGTTTATGTGTTTAAAAATACGTATGGACGCCAGTATGACTCCTCCTGGCATGATGAGTGTATGCAGTCAGGATCCGGGGACCTTCCTGGGAGGAGTTCATGACCTTGTTAGGTAGGAGACGGACAAGTGAGCAGCTAATACAGTCTCCAGAGTGCTGTGTGCCGCATTAATGATAAAAGCGGTGCTGTAGGCGCTCTGAACAGTGCAGCCGACTCAAACAGTCGGGCCGTGAGGGGGAAGAAAGAATACTGAGGTTTCCTCAAAGAATTACACACATGCAGTCATAGCATCCAAGCAAACTGAGGCAAGGTGATGGGCAAAGAGAAACACATTTGCGAAAGCTTTCAGGGAGAAAGAGAAGGGGAACTGCAAACAAAACAGAACAAAGAACAGTAACAATAAAAACTCTCATGTTCCTGAACCAGAGAATAGGAGAGAAGGAATGATGGGAAATCTGTTGGGGTTGGAGTGATTCAGATATAAAGACCAGGATATGTGAGCTATTTTATTGCCTACTGTGTCGTTTGGACTCAGTCCTTATTGCATAGAATTTGAAACGAAAGGAAGTAAGTTTATATTTGCTGCGGGAAGTTGGAGAAGTGGTCATACTGGAGAGAGACTAAAAAGAAGAAGTTACTGGGCTTGGAAGGTTTAGCTTGATATCTTGACTGCTATAGTAGCGTCTTGGTGGAGTGAAGGAGTGTGAAACACGGAGTAACAGTAGTTAGAATCAAGGAAATGCAAATGGTTTTGAAATGTGTTGCAGTGTCCCTGGGATACATATATTGTGGGTCTTGGCAGGTAGCATAGTAGGATACAAAGAGGTCTGGAACATGGGAGAAGAAAGTCCAGAGGGAGATTGAATTGCAGCTTTCATCCATGAAGCAGTTACCGGGTTAGCACTGTGTTCTCAATGCTTGCATTTCCCCCAATTTCATGCATCGAAACCAACCCAACAAGTTTTGGTAAGTTGGGCTCTGGACAGTGAAAAGGCCCTTATGAAACTGAATCAGACAGAGCCTTAATTTTAGACTTCTTAGCCTCCAGAACTGTGAGAAATGAAGTTTATTTACAAACTACCCAGGTTATGATGTTTTGTTCTCACAGCTTGAATGAATTAAGACAGCTAGGTATTTGGTTAGCCTGTGCTAATTAAAAAATTGAAGATCTTTATATTTCAAATCTTTCAGAGCAGTTTAGAAATTATTCAGCTTGTAAATAGATTTAAGTGCATATATTCTAGCAAATTGTATGGTCTAGAAATCTAATTTTGATCGGACAGACAGAATCAAAGCTAGTTCTGTCTCATTTGGAAATGTGGAAGAAACAGAACATACTGTTTAATTTTCTTTTGTGTTCATCAGAGGGTGTTAACTCTAATAGGCTAGCACAGAAGTGAAGAACCTTTAAATCATAGTAAATTTGCCCTAATTTTTAATAGGTTTCATCATATTCCTGTGGATAACGTGCTCATTATAGACACCCTGAAACTGAAGAGTCCTCTGTGTATATTTATATGAAATGTGAAGAAGTCAAAGTTACTGCTTCTGGTACCATCTTCATCCCCACATTGGATTTGGCCGCTGTGGTTAACTGTATTGTACTACCATTTCTCCCTTTGGCAGTAAACACAGAATAAGTTCCTTGAAAGAAATAAAACATTCTTTGGTTAAAAATACGTAAGAGCGAGTGATAGGAATATTAGAACTGATGAATGCTGGACAGTTTTGGAGAATGCTTAATTGCTAGGCCTTTGGATTACCTGGCTGACTGGATTCACTATCAAAAATGTTCTGTGGCTGCTGAGTGTACATGTTGGAACAAAAGATTTGTGAGCAGAGTGTCCCTGACATGAATCCTCCTGGCTAAGCACAATGCATGGTAGATTCATTCTTTCCAAATTTGTGCTGAATGATTAAGTGAATAAATAAACTAAAATTTTACTAATGACCCTGATTGAGAATAAACTTAATAAGAACAGACTCGGGGACTCTGGACTGAGTTTTTATACCCAGAGCCATATCCCTGCTCAGCTTTGTGTAAAAATTGTGTTGCTAGAGTTGAACCGAACAACCGGGATGTGAGGTCGTGTTTTTCAAATCAGGCCTCTTTTCATTATGAAAACTCCTGGGTGGCCTCTGACATGATGTGTTTAGTTATCAAACATGTCAGCTAATACCATGGAGAGACCACATGTACTAAAGCTGACAGACATAACAGGGGTCAGAGAGCAAAGGTGAATTGTGAAGGGCTTTTTACTGCATCTCTGTCGTTACAACTCTTTCTGGCAGGTCGGATACATGGGCAAAAATTGATGAGGAATCATGGGGAGTGGGAATTTTCTTCTCAGGCTAAATATTCTTTAAATGCTGTGGTAATTAATGGATAGTTATGTCATTTGTGGGACAACACAAATTCAGAACAGTCACCAGTTGTTCGTTGTTTAATTTATCTGATGTTTAGGGTTATTTCTTATGATTACAAAGGTTGTATGGACACATCATGAAAAGTGAGTGAACAGAAAGTACTAACATAAAAAGTTAAAATGCTCTGCAGTACATAACTTAAATAAGACCATGTTTGCTGTGCATTCCTTCAGTTATGATTGAAAATGGTGCTTTGTCTCTTAATCAGATGGGAAGAGCAGTTGAGAACTTCCTTTGTGCCTCCCGCAGCACTGTATGCCATTGTGTATACAGAAATAACCAACATGACCATGGAAATAATATGGAGCCATGAGGAACATCTAATGGCCTTACTCCACGTTCGGCAGTCTAATAAAACATCATATTGTACAGTGATAGTAACTAGAGTGCATCGTATCACTGTAAATTCTTTGAGTGAAGTGGTTGACATTTCTATCATTGCAAACCCAAGGATATTAGATAAAATACTCATGCACTTTGAATAAATGACTGGTTATTGAATGAAAGACCAGTTGCATATGAAAGCAATAAGAATTATTCAAGGAGACGTATAAGTGTGTTCTGTAGTCATTAATAGAAGCTCTAAGCTCCATGGTTACATGAATGCCCTTTACTAATAATACTTATTAAAACATTTATATGATGGCATTTGGAAGTTGCGTGTGAAGCCAGAGAACTTTTGACAAAGTTTTGGAAGTTACATTTACTCTCTGATTTATCTTGTGGTTATGGTGTTAGGGATATTGCTGTCTCGCAGGTCAATAGTTCACTGTAGCAACTAACTAGGTAATTTAAGCAAAAAATTCATCAAGGAATTAGCATAATCCACCTTGAGGCCTCTTTGTATCTTCAGTACAATCTCTGCCATGGGTAGACTTGAATTCAGGTGTTTCCTGCCTCAAAAGCACCCACTGCTATTGGAAAACAGATTTATTTCTAAAAGAAATCTAAAGTCTCATGTTTTGGACTAGGGGAGTGGAATATTATGATTGACCCTTAAAAGTTTTGGGATGAAGACATAATCCATAATATTTTGAGGAAAATTACTATATTTTTGTATGTATAATATTTGAACCCTAAGGATAAATATTCTCTCTGATCCATTTCAGTATCCAGTGTGCTAATTGCAAGAATTTGCTGTTTGCTGCAGGTCAGCTCCATTGAGAATTAAGTCATTTCCCCCCATGGGAATCAGTGTTATAGTTTTATTAGATACTTAGGGACTTGACTAAATTCTGTCCCCATTCTGTTTCTTCAAAGGTAATTCCATTGAGAAGCTAGCAGCTATTTTAGAGATCACATTAAGGGAAAACTTTTCTCAGAAGACAAATATAGAAGAACTTGAAGTTACTATAACCACATTTGACAAATTATATAATCTGAGTCTATTATTTCTCTCTTCTCTTTCTCCGCCCTTGTGAGAAAGCCCATGGGAACACATGCTACATATTTTGACACTTTTTTTTTTTGGGCTTCAAATAGCTATGTACTTACTTGTTGCTTTAAAATATTGTGTTTTCCTTCTATTTTTAAACTCAAAGCTACGCTCAGGGACTGGACTACTTGCCTGGGGGATGGATGCCTAAACAGAGACCACATGGCGGGAGTTCTCATGGAGATGTGATTCACAGTTTTATTCCCTTAAAACTTCAGACTGAGATTTTTGATTTTTGTTAACAGACTATGTACAGATGGATCTATCGCTCAGAATCGAAATCATGCTACTTAGTCCACACAGTCAGAAGGCCAAGTTTTTTTTGTTTCTTTTTCTTTTTATTTACAATGAGAAGAATAACTGTCAGAGACTGTATGCTGAAGTCAGCAATTCGCAGAATCCTCTCCCCCACAGAAAAGCAGCTTGAGATACAAATTATAATCAAATGCCAAATTATCAGTTTAGAGTGAGAAACGTTATCTGTCCGATGAGAATATACTTAAGTTAGCCTGACAAATTCATTCTGTCTGGGTAGACAAGTGACACGGGTTGCCCGATTTTCTGAAAGTTTCTAGAGAATAATGAATTCACAACAACGGGAATGAGCTGATCTTCAGTTTTGTTTTCCAAATACAATGGTTTTAGTATTCCCACCTCTGCCAGGCGGACCTTAAAACAATGACAAAACTGTAATGCCTTTGTCCCTGTAACTAAACTGGGCAATTTGTATTTAGTTTCTGCCTTTCTTTTTTCTTTGCTTTTCACGACCAACTACCCTTCTCATTAAAAAAGGCAGGAAACAGGAGATGAGGGTTTTGTCTGCTACAATATTGATTCATCTAATCTCAATTGGAATTCAACTCTTCAGTTTTAAGATTATTTCCTTAGAATTATTATTGATGTTTGGGGAATTTCCAAACACTCAGATCAAACATGTTTAGTTCGTTGGTTTAAGCTACATTTGTTTGATCATATCCTTTTAATTTCAAATTTTATAAATCAAATCATAGTGGCTGCTGGTAATAAAAAATACCTCTGTTCTTTTACTGTATTTACTAAGATGGGAAAAGTGGCAGGATTATGAGGCAAAGCGGGAAATAATAATGTTCTGCCTCTAAAGAAAGAGTAAAATTGAAATGAATGTGTTATTTTCAAAAATAAAAAAAGTAATTTCAAATATGTTTTAAAAAACGTATATGCTTCTATTTAAGAAGAAAGTAAAAATAGTAAAGAGATGATCTGAAGAATGAAGGTATTTCTTTATCATTAGTAGTTAGACTCATTTCCAACATCTCCTGGATGCATTTGTGAAATGACTCTGGAATTTTCTGCTATCTCCCACCACACAACTGGAGATACAGAAATGGCCAATCATGAGAGTTTCTGGGTATCCAACTGCAAAGATGTCAGCTTTTTCACAATAAAGGTAGCAAAAATCAAAGTAATCCTACTATGTTATTTGACTCATGACCAAATAGGATTGATTTCTTTTTCTGAAGCAATATGGCAAGCATTTCTAATTTGTGCTAATACATCTCTTTATACAGAGAGTGTTTATGTCCAAAGATTAAGATACTCTGGAATTCTGAAGGTGTGACTATATAAAGACATTCTACATGACCAGTCATTGCTTTTCTTTTCTCATTTGTTTATTTTTGTATCGAGCCCTATGCCAGGGACGGGCTTAGTGTTTTACACTGAGCCCTTCATGTTTGAACTTCCCAAAGGTTCAAAGGTTTGCACATGGCCTAGAACGGTAAACATTAGACCTAAAATCATCTTTCAGCTTCTGACTTGGCTTGTGATTTAATTGTCACCTCATTAATATGGGCCACTGAGTATGAATTTGTCAAAACAAGATATATCATGAATAAAGTGGTTCATGGTTTGGGATTTTTACCACCCCCACCTCCACCCACTGTTTCTTAATCCTCCAACTTCAAGAGATGGGTTTGCTAAACATGCCCTGTCCTGTAGGTCACTAAGTTCAGGGTCAGTTCAGTCCTTTTGAACTTCTCACTTTTTCTGTGTAAATAAAAGCTAAGTACTTACTAGGTTCTAAATCTAGAAGTCTACAAAGACTGATTGCAGAAGTGATGTAAGAAAAATATCTTGATGACTCCTCACCTTGCTTCTCTGATTTCTTTATTCACTTTTTAGCACATGACACTTCACCCTTAGATCCCAGGATTTACTACTTTTTGGAGTTTTTTCATTAAAAAAAAAAAGAACACAAAGAATGACTCTACTTTACCCTGATTATTTGATGGCTAATTCTGAAATTTTATAAGGCAAGAAGAAAATTTTGTGGTACTAAAAATTGTAACTCAAGGGAAGTACCTATAAGTAAAGACTGTATATAAAGCCCTGCATGTAAAAGTTATATGTAGCTTATAAAATAATAAGGATCCTGCTTTATACTGGTACCTGGTGCAATGCCTGTGTTGGACACAGTAAACACTCAATAACTTCGATAAAAAAGTACATTATAAATATGTATTAATTTCTTAGCAAAGTATTACATAGCTGTATTCACTTTAAGTGGGGCTGAAAGACTGCTGGTGAGAAGCAAGACCCTTTTTTCCATGTTTCCTAGCTCCATTCTTATTCCCTAGGAGCGTCTTTTTAATTTTAATTTTTAAACATTTTTACTGTTTTATTTTAGGCACTCTAGTAGAGAATTCAATCATTTTTTGGCTTACTAGATTTAGGCAGTTCACCCTGTAATTTGAAAGTATTTTTCTCATTTGTAATTTGGCATTCTTTTACCAAATTTCTACTAACCTAATTGTAACAGAACTGTAATTTTTGAGCTATTTTTTATTCTGGTGATCTACAGTGTTATCTCTTTATCCTCGTGGAATGAAATGAAAGTATGAGTCTCACATACTTTCTCCAACTTTCTCTCTCTAATTTCTGATTCTACTTCTGTCCACCAGTCTCTCAATGTCTAGATTGTTGATATTTGATCCTGATGATAAAAGTACAACACAATCTTTGCTCAAGCTTAACATTAAAAGAAGAGCAATAAACAATATTTGCATTATTATGAGCACCCAGATACCATTTAATGTTAGGTCAAGAAGTATGTTAGGATTACACACACACACACACACACACACACACACACACACACACTCTTTAAGAAAGCAGTGTCAGGACCTCTAGTTCACTATAAAGAAAGATTCCTAGTATTTAGGTTAAAATCAGTGACATTTATTCAGCCATAAGAAAGATAAACTTGAGTCATTTGTTGGAAAATGGATGCACCCTGAGAGCATAATGTTAAGTGAAACAAATCAGGCACACAAACTTAAATGTCACATGATTTCTCTTACACGAGAAACCCAGGTTATAAATAAAGAACAAAATAAAATTAGAATAAAATTCGATAATAGAGAGTAGAGAGAGATTCTTCAAATGACCAAGAGATGAAGAGATGGAGGGAGGGGGAGAAAGGGGAGGGAAAGAAGGTGAAAAAGGAATTAAGATGTTTATGTACTTGCAGACGCCATACAAGGAGTGCAAATATGTACTAATAAAATTTTTCAAGAAATCAATGAATTTAGTTGATTAAATGGAGTTGCATTTATTTTATATGTTTTATTTTTGAACTTTTTTTTTTTTTTTGGTGCCGGGGATCGAACTTGTGTCCTTGTGCTTGCAAGGCAAGCACTCTAACCACTGAGCTAAATCCCCAGCCCCTATATGTTTTATTTTTGTCTATCACATCTTCAGATATTTTTTACTCTCTGTCACAATATCTGGTCTGTCTTCTCTCTCTAACAGATTTCTCTTCCAGAGTCTTCCTTTCTCCTGTCCCACATGGATTTATTACTCCTAGATCTGCTGCCTGACTGACATCCAGGCTTTAGTTTTATTGTTCTTTTTGATTGAATTTTCTGTTTTAATAACTTTCTGTTTTTTGGCTCATCCTCTCATTTTGTTATGGTGCATCAAAAATTCCTAAAAAAAAGTATATGAGGTCAATGTTTTGGTTCTTATACTTTCTTGGAGTTGTATACTTTGGCTGAGCATAAAATTCTAGGTTGAACAGAATTTTTCTTTCAAACTTTGGAAGCTTGGCTCCATTATTTCTCCTCCCTCCCCTTTTTCTCCTTCCCCTCCTTCCTGCTGTCTTCTTCTCCCTTCCTCCTGCTTTCTTCCCTTTCCTTCCCTTCCCTTCCCTCTCCTTTCCTTTTCCTTCTTTCCTTCCTCCCTCCCTCCTTCCCTTCCTTCCTTCCTCCCTCTCTCCCTCCCTTCTTCCTTCCTTCCTTCCTTCCTTCCTTTTTCGTGTGTGTTGCCAGGATCCACCCCAGGGCCTTGCATATGCTGGGCAAGCCCACTTCCACTGACCTACCATCCTCAGCTCTGCTCCATTATTATCTATGAGAAGATGGGTAGCAGGCAGAGTAACTTTTTTATTTTTCTCTAAAATCTTTCAGAATCGTCTCATTATATTAGGGATTTACAGGTTTTCAGTGACACACTTGGTTTCTTCACATTTATGATATACACTCAGGGAAACTTCTTGGTCTGTCAGTTAATGAATTCAGCTAAAGAAAATTTATTTTTGTCATGTCCCATTAATTATTCTTCTCCATTTTTTCTCTTCTGTTTCTGTGTCTCCTAATACTTGGGTGTTATACATTCCAGATTCATACTCTCTTACAATTTCTGTCATCATATTTTAGTCTATATTTGTGTATCTTTAATCTCTCTACCCTTTTATTGAGTTCAACTTCCACCTTTTTAATTTGTAAATATTCTTACTCGCCTTTTTTGAAACCTTCTCTTTTTTGATAGTAATAGATTTTCCAGTTTGTCCAAGTTTATAAGCGGTATCTTTTCTGTTTCTTGAAATTCTCTCTTCTTTTCAGCCTGCTGATTTTAGTTTTTTATCTGTAATGCCACTGAATTTCCTAATATCTGATGTATGTAATGAAAAGTGGCCAGCTGCTGTGCCCTTCCTTAGGTCTTACAGAACTGTTTATCCTTCCAATCTCTTTCCTCACTGGGAGTTCTGCCAGTAGGGAAAACGGAAGAAAGGAGAACAGTGTATGTAGCAATCTCATGGCAAGCACTTATACTGGGTTTTGTTCTCACTCACATCTTTCCTTTCTGCCCTGAGGTCCTCCGAAATTCCTCTGTAAAGTTCCTCACGGTTATGAAATCACCAAATAGCATATTTTAGACTGTGGCTTCTTCATCTTGTTAATCATATTGCTGTCAACAGTATTAATGTTATTGTGACCACATAAATACCATTTAATACTCGAAGAATTATATCAGGATGACTCTTTGTTTTTGTTTGAAGGGATTGATGTTACTAACTTTCAGCCTTCTGCCTGTGTTGCCATCACCGCAAAACCTACCCGTCTTTCCTGTTGTGTGCTTACCCCTTTCCATCCTATTGTATTTGTGCTATATAAATAATACATTTATATATAATTATAACCTCTATTAGTATATCTAATAAGCTATCTGGTAAGAGTGGAGGCAAGCACGTACCACCTGTCTGAACAATAATAATTACTTACCTAAAGCATCACTAAATCTGTAAATCAGTGAATAAATTCTCAACTGCTTGACTGTACATTTTTAGGATTTTTTAGGATTTAAAGTAATTTATTTAAAGCACCAAACCCATAGTCAAATTTTATTGTACTTCCTTCTGATATTGTACCACTGCCCTGTGTAACAAAGTCTTCGTCCTGGACTTCCCTCGCCTCACAGGCTACGTCTCAACACATCAGATTGTGCTCGCATTAGTTTCGAGGTTTTGTGTTTTGTTTTTGTTTTTTTTTTTTTCCTCTCTGACAGGTACATATTTTCCGTCCAGACACTGCAACAATTATGGACAGTTCTAGGCTTGCTGCCTTTCTCTCATGGTCTCTGAAAACACAATAGTTTGTCATGTATAGAATTGCATACTACATGCCCTTTCACTGGTGATGTTTTTACACCAGCAAGTAGGTCACCATGAGTAGAGCTGACTTAAGGTTTGCTGACTTACTTTTTCATCCTATTGTAACTGGGCAAGTTACATCTCAGTGCATTTGGTTTCAGCGAACACATATAGCTAGGCTGGTGAGAGGAAGGAGACATAGCAAGTAGCTCGTGACCAGGTGAGCTTCTAGAAAAGCCTCGCTTTTGGAAGCGCATACAGAAAGTGCCCCTGTTGCTTGATGAGAAATATGAGTGACAGACTGTGTTCTGTCATTTGAATATGTAAATCAGAAGGAGAAATTGTGAAAATGAAATGTAGTCAAAACAAAAACAGGAGGAGTTTACAAAAGAGGTTGCAAGAGTTCCTGGAAAATGCTAGTACGTGACAGGTGTACAAATCCTCAAGAGAACCTGACTTTCTGAGAGGCTCTTAGCCAGCAGTGGAGCACAAAGCGTCCCCTCAGTGCACGCACTTCTGAAGCAAGCCGTTTGGGAGAAGAGTGTGTGATAGCAGACACTTTTACTGTTTTGTGCGGTGACCTTTGAAAAGGGAAAGGCCCTTTCTGAGATGCTTTGCGAGTTCACCCATTCATTTGTCATGGACTTTGCCTGGCAGGAGCTGTGCACGTCACCCAAAACCTTTCTTGAGAACACAGCCTGCTTTATTGTGGGAAGAATGGTGCTCTAGGGTTATTGTTAAGATGCAGCAGAGAGGATTCTTCTGGGTCCGCCTTGCCACTGAATAGATAGGATCGTCTGAGTTTTGGAAAGAATGTTAAGAAACGCTTCTGTAGACTAGTTTTGTCAAACTTTGTACAAATTTCTGGCATTATCTGCAGAGAGCTGCTGGAGGCTCAGCTGCCTTGAACAATGCGACAGCCTTGTGGAATGTTTAAGAACTGGCTATTGCGGGGGTTGGCGAGAGCTCTTTCTACAAGGTTCAAGAATTCATCATATTGACAAGAGCACCTTCCTCCTAGAGTTCTCTCAAGTATGGATGTTTCTCTGCTCTCACCAGGGAAGACAAAGTTCATGCGTGCATTTCACAGATGTCATTTTGTGCTATTCTTGGTCAGGAGTGTCACTTGACCCTGATCTAATACACATTGCTGGGTCTCTCTCGCAGAGCTGCTTTTTCCATGAAGCATCCCTACGTCTTTCAGGTGCACCCAAGTGCCTTCCTTGTCTCTCCAGTGCCTTAGTTCTTCTGCGAAATGAGAAGTTTCTGTTAGATGATCTGTGTATAGGGGCAGCAACTAGAGATTGAACCTAGGACCTGCATGCACACTGCCCTTTATCCCTAGCCCTTTTTAATTTTTTTTTTTTAATTTTAGGATAGAGTCTCTCTAAATTGCTGATTTTCCCAGGTTGGGTTTGAACTTTCAATACTTCAGTCTAGGAGTTTCAAAGACTATCAGTTAACTAGGCGTAATGGTGCTCACTTGTAATCTGGAAGCAATCACTATGGAAATCAATATGGAGAGTTCTCAAAAAACTAATAATAGAGATTCCATTTAACCTAAGTGTACATCTTTCCCCAAAGAGTGAAAGATATCATATTACAGGGGTACTTGCAAACCCGTGTTTCTAGCTGCACAATTCATAATAGCTAAAGTTTGGAAGCACCTGACATGCCCATCACAGGCAAATGGATAAAGAAAATATGATATTTACATATAATGGGCTACTACTCAGCCATAAAGAAGGATAAATTACTGTCATTTGTAGGAAAATGCTAAGCGACTAATACTGAATGAAATAAATCAGACACAGAAGGTTAAATATCACATGGTTTCTCTTATATGAGAAAGCTGATGTATAAATAATTTAAAGAGACAAGTAAAAGATAGAACGTAGGAAAAAAATTCGTTTTAGCTGTCAGAGACTCTGCTTCTGTGTCCAGTGGTAGTTAGTGGAATGCACATTCTGTGTGCTCTAGAGAAGAGAGGAAAAAGCTGGCTAAACATAAGGCAAGACACGGAAGATTTTATGAGGATGAGAGAGATAGCTTCAAAAATGAATTACCGGTAAAAATTGAGTGCATTAAGAAGTAGAATGAAAAATAGGGTTGCTGGAGATAGACAAGGATCAAAAGAATGCTGGTACCATGTTTAGAAATAGGAACTCTGGAAATTGAGTAAATTCTCAAAGGCTGAATACTAGGCATTTCTGTCTGTACATTCCTCAGGTTGGCGCGTAATATGGAATACATGGCATAGGAACAGTGGTACCACCGTGGAAAAATGCACATATCTGATGAGGAATGTTAGCATCACAGGATGAACCGAAAATATTCTGTGACTCACACAATTATTATTTCTAATCTAAAATGTTTAGGTAAGATGCTTTCAAAATTAAATATGCGTTAAAATCTGGTTTCTCCTAAATACTAAGAGGTTTAGGAATTCCCTAATGACTGGCTTTGTTTGTGCCTGATCTGCTGCATCCTGAAAATGAGGAAAATGATAGAGTTAAAGATTGTTTTTTAATCTATAGCAACCACTAAATAACTAAAATTCATCTTTATTCTGTATCCAGCACATTTTCATAATTTGGGTGAAGAGTAAATAAGAAGTGTTTTTTATGTATTTGTTTATTAAATTTAATTTTAAAGATACATTTTAGATATATACAATGATAAGATTCATCACAGGGAATTTACACCTGTGCATGGTATGCCTTACTGCTGCTTTTTTCCCCATTCCCCTCTCCTCCCTTCAACCCCTCCTCCCTCCCTATTTACAAAAGCTTTGTTTCAATTTTTTCCTTCCATTCTTTTTTCTCTTGTCTCTCTGTCCCTTTCCTTCTCCCCCTCCATTGTTCCCCTTCTCATATGAACAGTTTCTTCCCTTTCCCCATATAATACATTTTAGTCCTTATTTACACTTTCAGTTTCTCATACCTTAGAAACAATGAGGTATTTAAGCATGTGTGTCCGATTTATGTCACTTAAGAGTATGGTCTCAAGATGCATCTCCTTCTTCATCTGAGGAGTGTCTATTCATTTCAGCTGCCCTTTTCTGGATTGGGTCTTTAAATTTTGGGGGGCTGATTTTTTTGAGTTCTTTATGTATTTGAAAACTCTGGTTTTTAAACATAATGAATTTTTATTAATTTCATTGTAAACAATTAAAACCATGAAAAATTTTCAATTAACAGGTATTAGAAAACATTTATAATGTGTTTGTTTGTTTTATTTTGAGAATCATAAGATTCTAGTAGAATAAAGAACTGAGTTTTTAAGCCTAAAGGAAGTAACATAAGACATAAAATAACAAACTAGGCTACTTATGTGTACTAACCCCTTTAAACTGTTGTTTCTGTCAGACTATGTGTTTGAATCTAGAAAAATCCAATTTTTACTAAAGTGTCACTGACTTATACTTAAATCTGTATTTCTTATATGGGTTTGATAGACTTCCTTTACAATTTATAAGTAAGTTATTGGCATTTTAACTATACTAGAGTAATACAGTGGCATAGTAATCAGTGATTTGAAAGACCTTGATTTAAGTTCTCTTATTTTCTGCTCTCTGTTATGTTCAGAAGATTTTCTAACTCTTCCAATGCCCAGATTCTTTCTATAGAAAAAAGGGATGAATAATATTCATAATAACATTACCTTTCATATTGGTTTTAAAGAAAGCAGAGAACTTAAACTCTATGGTTTGTAGTAAATAGGCATTGAATAAATAATATTTATTGCATTTTTATTTACTACAAAATTATTTATAATAGGTAAATTTGCATCTGTCTTCTCGTGTGAAGTATTTTCAAACCCATGTATTTTACTGCTAATACACTCTGTGAGTGACAAAGTAGTAGAATACATTGCAAATACTGTAGAACTCCATGAGAACCACAACTTGGGTTCTAAAACCATTAGCAATAGCTGGAGTTAAAACAATGGAATGTTTGTGGACAAATTATCAAAAATGCCTGTGAGACTGAACTACAATTATATAGTGCAATCTGCCTCAATGAAGCCCACCCCCTCGACACTCGTATTGCTGTCTGCGAGTATATGTACAGTTGTTATGTTGCCAGGAGACACATATTAAAGGATCTCCACTCTCATTAGAATTGTCGTTAATCCCGGTATATTCTAAGTACCAATATTCTATGTTGGACCTCTGAGATTAGCTGCAGTTTTTCAAATCGAGTGTCTTGTCATCACTGAAATTGTCTTAAAGTTTCAGCACCCCAATGGGCCGCTGTCAATTTGTGTCCCTAATCAAAAATAAAAAGATTGATATGATACATGTTTTTTTTTTAATTTTATTTTATTTTATTTTAAACCAAGAACATGTATTGGTACATTCTACATACAATGGTCACATTCATTACATTAATTCTGTACCTATACATGATGTATCTTGGTTCTCCCCCCTCTCCCCCCCCCGCACCCTCCCTCCCTATTTACAGCAGGTTCATCCATCATTTTCCATATTTTCCCTTTCCCCTCTTTTTCCCCTGTTGCCTTTCTGCTTTTCCCCTTCTTTCTTTCTAGTACTTCTCTCCTCTGCTCACCATCCTCCTTTTACATAATATCTATTACACCTCTTTGTCCTTATTTACAATTATGATCTCTCATATCAGAGAAACAATTCGATGCGTGCTCATGAGTGTCCGATTTATTTCACTTAAGAGTATGTCCTCAAGAAACATCCATTTATATATGAGTGACTCTAGTTTATCCTTTTTTATGGCAGTGTAGTACTCCATAGTGTAGAAAAACCACATTTTCTTTAGCCATTCGTTGGTTGTTGGGCATTTAGGTGGTTTCCAAGACTTAGCTATTACAAATTGTGTTGCTATGAACATGGTGGTACATATGTCCTTGTGGTATGACGATTTTAATTCTTCTGGGAAGAGCCCCAGTAGGGGAATAGCTGGGTCAAATGGAACCTCCAGTTGTAGTTTTATGAGGAATCTCCGTATTGATTTCAACAGTGGTTGGACCAGTCTACAATCCCACCAACAGTGGAGGAGTGTTCCTTTTTCCCCACAGCCCCGCCAGCATTTGTTATTGGTTGATTTTCCCATATACGCGGTTCTTTCTGGAGTGAGGTGGAATCTTAACGTTGTTTTGATTTGCATCTCTCGAATGACTAGTGATGTTGAGCATTTCTTCATATATTTA